>JACJUY010010954.1:0-23533 GCA_014220935.1 Platorchestia sp. MABIK
GTACTCTCATTCAAGAGCCACATTGGCAAGGACTGTATTGGCTGTACTCTCATTCAAGAGCCACATTGGCAAGGACTGTGTTGGCTGTACTCTAAGGCAAGTGCCATATTGGCGAAAATATCACACAAGAAGATCGACGCTGGTCATCACGCCAGTAATCTGCAGTCAGTAAATTGGACACGAGGAACAAAAAACTCATCAAGCTTTCGTGCAAGACAATGCATTCTTGTAAAAACTTCACTGCTTGCTTTGCCACGCATAATAGGCATGTATTCAAAAGAAACTACTCAATCAAATAAACTTTTATACCCAAGCAAAAGTGCGAATTAATGTTTTTTACATGGTGTGCGTGTTCTATGTGTTCTTACATGCAGAACTAACCCTTCAAACGAATATTGTGCGTTCACACTGTAATGTAGATTCATGTAATAATGGAATTTCGTGCAAAACTAAACAATGATGGGCTAAACGAAACTACGCATTTACTTGAAAACCTAAGGTTATGAAGAAACTTAGATACCAATGCTATCCATTCACTCTAAAACAAAACAAAAGTACCATAATCACATATTCATACATGTATAAACTAGTCATTCAGACAAAATATTGCTCGATGCTCTCACACGTTCAGTCGAAACGCTGCATATTACACTACATTTACAGTAACATTTCGTTAGTGCAGTATACACTACACGAGCGCGTCAGCTGAGAGAAAGAAAAACTCTTTATTTCAAAGAAAAAATTGATACAAGAAACACATTGCAGCTAATTAGATTCTGATTATATATTTCTCAACACAAAGGTCCTAAACCAAAACTCTGTTCACACCTCATTAATCCCACACCAGTTCGCATCACGGAAAGAAAAGATTTTGATTAGCATGAGAATTCTAATTATTTCTCAACACGCAGGTTCTAAATTAAAACCTCTTCCGCACCTCATTTATCCCATAGCACGAAAAAGAAAATGTTTATTGCCAAATTTAAGCATGAGGAGATCTCGATTAGCAAATTTAAGCACGAGAATATCTTGATTTGCACAAGGAAGTTTGTACAAGGCGCAAACTAAGCATACTGACCATGACAGTGACACAGAACGTGACGGTGTCACGCGTTAGTCACGTGCAGGTCACAGACGCGGTATCGAATCTCCTGACTTTACTGGCATCAGTGAGAGCTTTGTGCCGTGGGGGGCGGGGGCGGGTGGTATTGCAGAGATTTTGCGAGGGTGGTGTCGAGGATTTACGGTGTCGGGGATTTAATTAAAGTTACAGGATTTTATGGGAGGTGTTGGGATTTTCGAATTCAGGGATGTTTCGTAAGGGACGGGATAGCGGGAGTTTAAAAGGGGAGTCTGGAATTTGCTGCAAATATCAGAGATTTAGGTTAGTTATGGATTTACGGGAAATGTCATAAATTAGCGGGAGGCATCGGGGATTTACAAATGGTATCGGGGATTAACAGGAGGTGTCAGGGATTCATGAGAACGGGTCAAGAAATATGGAAGGTATGGTCACTTTAATTTTTTCTTCTTTAGTCAAACGCCCTATGTACATTAAAACATTTAATAAAGGAATATATATAAATATATACTCTTATATACTGTGGGGGAAATGAAAGAAAACGTCAAAATGATCATTCTCAGTCAGTAAAAAAACTCTCGAACCTTTGTTTCGCGTCGTCTGTCTCAAAAAATTTCTGATTCGAGTGTATTAATACATTTTTCGGCGTGTTAATTCATTGTCTATAAACCAACAGTGGCACCATCATTTAGTTTTACCTATCATCATTTCCTGCATCAAAACAGTGGCCATTGTAAAATTTTCATCAAAAATTACTAATGGCTTTCGCCCTGACTAAGTTTGGGCAATGGGAATTTTCATAATTTTAGGAGTGACCAAAAACCTGAATTTGTAAGTGTTTACTAGGTATTCTTTCATTATTCTATTATTTACTCTGAGTATATATGCTCTTATAAATCCCGGACTAGTAACTCCCAAATTCTTAACACGCGCATTACAAAAAGAAAAAATAATTCTCTCATTTCTTCAGCGTATTTGCATTGAATTCTGTTCAACATTTTCGCCAATATCTCGGCTCGAAGTTCATGATTAGTCTGTTCCCCCCAACCTTCTCTCTTCCCCCAATACCCTTTGTGCATAGATTCCACGTGCCGTTAACTCCATACTAAATGGTGCCTTCATCCTTCCTCTCTTTGAACATCATTGTTGTGGTAAAGGGAGGCTAAAACTAATCTATAATCAATCAATTCAAAGCAGCTTCTGGCGATGCATTGACAGCTGAAACTATGCGGATTGAAATCCATCACAATTGGCATTCTTAACTTGAATCAAGCGTATTCTTAGTTGAATGACCGAGACTTATTTTTGTCCGTTTAAGCGGTGGTCGGAGATAAAGTCGAACAACTCGAAAACTTTCAGTTAAAAAAAGAGTAATTTAAAATTGCATTTACAAGCGTGGTTCCGATCCCCTTATTTTTTTGACCTACAAATCGAACGTCGATCCCAATGATTTATGCGAAACTGTGTTCATTTTCCTCATAACTACACGAATTTTTTACCTGGCCGATAGATGGTAAGAGATTTTTCTGCTGACCCTGAGTATTTATTTGGTGAAATAATTATACCTATTCTTCACTCGACCATTAAACAATAAAATTTCTTGTGCTGGATACCGTTTTCAGTGGTCAAGTAAATTTCCAACGTAAATAACGAAGTGCTTCAGTGAATTTCATGCGACAAAAAATGAGAAATTGACGTTATTAACACAGTTCAGATTTTGATCCATGAAATTCACGGTCAAATCGTGGAATAGCCCATCACTTCAGTGAGCGGTTACGGAGTTCTGCTCAGGTTTTCACTGGTAAATTAAGCATGAACCATCGCTTGAATGGAAGATTCAGTGGCTGTGTACCTAGTCATGAACTACAAGGTACTGTAACTTGGTAATGAATGTAAAGACAGGAACTTTAACCATATAATGAAAATAGGAACTTAAAGTATATAATGAGAATGAAAATAGAAACTTTACAAATATAATAAAAATGAAAGTAGGAACTTTAACTATATAATAAAAATAGTAGCTATCTATATGATAAAAATGGGAACTTTAACTATTTAATGCATTTGAAAACAGGAATTTCAACTACATTATGAATATGAAAATAGGAACTTTGACTTTATGATAAATTTGAAAATAGGAACATTGATTTTGTGATAAATATGAAAATAGGAACTTTAACTGTATAATGAATTTTAAAACAGGAGCTTTAACTATATAATAAGTATTAGAATAGGAACTTTAACTGTGTAATGAATAGGAAAGACACGCAAAGGGTTTTGATCTTCACAGGCAGCATCCAGGCGAGATAATTTTGTAGAATACAATTTTTTATTGGCATTCACACACTGCGTTTGCAGCATGCGGCAACGTCATAAAAAGTTGCGGCATTTCGGAATTTTCGACAATTCTTTGCCTTGCCGAATGATTGAGTGAGCAAGAGCTTACTTTATTGAAATTTATTCTTTCATCGCCTAAGTAATTTTCGATCGAGCTGCTTACAGCAATTTCTGGAATAACGTATGCCAGTTTCATTATACCGTGCTGACTCAAACCTGCACAATTTGTTGCTCCGATCTGTGCAGCTTTGAAGAAAATTTCTAGAGTTGAGTACAGTACAGAAGCACGAAATAAAACTGCAACTTCTTGACCTAAGCACACCAACATTAATTGGTGAGGTGCACCACGATTAATGCTTTTTGCATTTATCGCGAGAACGCTTTGGCAAAACTTTTTTAGGTTAAGCAGCCTTGGAACATTTTGCATATCGAACACCACGACTCATCAGCACGCGTGTTGTAGTGCCCACATGAATAGAACAGTTGCCATTTGCCGGTCAGAATTGGAAACTAGTGAGCCCGAACCCTGAGGGCAAACACTTTTCGAGCATTTTTTGAGAGATGGTCTGTATTTTGGTGGCACGTGAGTAAAGGTGAAATGAAGAAATAGACCACATTGATCTGATCAATTCAATGATATTTTGGTTACAGTATGTACAGTATAGGTACATAATCCAGACTCAAGCCACTGATGACTCAAATATTGTTGGGAATGACAAGGATTATTTAAATTTTTGTACTGGTAGAATCGAACTTGATCATATTTTCAATTGTGAGGATTCTTTTGGAAATGTGACAATCAATTTGTAGATAAGTACGATAATGATGGTGAGGCATTTCGCCGTGGGGATACAAAATCACATCAGGGACAAATACGAAACCCTTATGAATAAATTTCGAGTAATGAGAGGTCTTTACACGCCATCAATGGAGGTCTCAGCAGGGGTCATGGTACCTAGACTTGCCAAGATCGATTGGTTGTGACGAGCACTGACGTACAAAAATCGCTGATTATCCCACAGAAAATGGACGACCATAAAAAGAAAGAAAAACTTATAGCAGAATGATTTGGACTTTCGGAAGCGTTTATTCAGCTCACTAGAACTCGTGTCACTGGAAATCGCGAAATGTTCACAGTAAAATTGTTCACTCGGTGATCTTCGAGACGGTAACCTTCGCGAATTGTTAACACAGTGTGCTGAAGTTGGACGGAAAAACTGGCGAAAAATCTAAGTACATAATTTTCAAATTTGAATAATTACATTCTTTAAACTGTATATGTATAACATGCATGTTATTGCATTTACACAATTCATTTTACAGCTGTTTTTTATTTGATTAAAAAATGAGAGCGTGGTTTCCAATTGCTAATTCTTCTGTTTTCTGATGTTGAAGAGAGGAGTCCTCCTAATCTTATACTCGCTGGTCAAAACGCAAACAATAAAGCCTTCATTATTTTTTCCAAATTTGACGTCCATTGTCAACGTATGTTAAATGTTATTGCTTTTGTTTTAAAATTGTCAATAATAAGGGTATATTGACGATATTTCCTACTTTTATTCCATTATTATATTACATTCTTATATATTCATGCTTTTTGACATTCGTCTTTACATGACCATTCGTGCGTCCTCACATGACCATTCATAAGACCTGAACGATTTTTTTCGCTTTTTCCAGTTTTCACGAACACTACAATGTTCCACCTCAACATGCGCTACAACAAACAGAAGAAGAGGGAGGAAGAGCTCCGTAAAGCTCAACGTCGGCGGCAGTGGGAGAAGGAACTGGCCGAGGAGGAAGCGGGAGATAAAGCCGAAGATTCGGAACAAAAACAGGATGCTGAAGGCGAAGCACAGGAAGGAAAAGAAGAAACTGAATGACAAACTTAAACACTCATGAGAAAGAAGAAAGTGGATGATGTACTTTCACACTTATGATGTTTTTGTCCATTTTCTTCCCCCGAGAGAGCATTGAAATCTATATCGCAGTTACTCCCGTGTTAGTGTGTTCAGTATTCTATTGAAAGTTTTACTTATTTTTATTCCTTCTTTTGGAAGTCTTCTGGTCAAGTTGGGGCACAGTTACATTTCAAAGCGGAAACCTACATAGGGCCCGATTGAATGAGAATTAAGATCAAAAGGTATATTAGAAATGGAGTAATTCGTGACTCATAAATAGATCCGTCATGCGATATTATTCTGACGGTTAATATGATGAAATCTACAGATCATGAACTGTGCTAGATTACGTAGTTGTCGAAACGAGTAAATGTGGTTGTACTCGAGAATTTTTTGACACACTTTCATTAAAATATATTTTATCAGTGCATTTCATTTTTAAAAGTATTCTGCTCAGTATTAGTAAGCTATTTTAATACTTTGACGACGATGTGAGCCATATTTGGTCACTGAGGGAGTTGTTCGTCTTATGCTTCTGACCAACAAGTAGTCACGAGCACAATTTAAATAAAAATACTAAATTAATACTAAATGTAAACACAATCCAGTTAATGTTTGGTATTTTTACCATTGCTCATAACAATTGCCTTTAAATTTGAATTAAATAATAAACTTCAGTTTACGAATCGGTCACAGTATTTTTACCATTGCTTATTACAATTGCCTTAAAATTTGAATTGAATGATAAACTTCAGTTATACGAATCGGTCACAGTGTCGATCAGATTTCATATTTATGTATTATGACATTTATGATGAAACGAGTAGCAAAAATTACCACTAGGTAATAAAGTAAGATGTTTTAATGAAATAATCGCGCAGCATCTAACTAATAGTGAATTTATCAATTGCTGAAAATTTTTAGTGGTTAGGTCAAAATTATTGCATGAATTCGCCTATTAGGTTTTATTTCCAGATCTTACCGTATTTCAGATAAAATGTGTTTTCTATTTAAACCAATTTATCCGTTACTATAGAATAAAAGTATAAATGAAGTTTTGTATTCTTATTCCAAATGCATAATAATACAAACCTAATGGTAGCAGTAAGTTATTGTGAAATGGTAGCGGCAAGTTTTTGTGAGATGGTAACAGTCAGTTATTGTGAAATACTTTCACCAGTTTACTGGGGTTCAATTTCCTCATAGTCCTTCAAACATGAAAACCATTGTTCAATTGCATGAACTTGCAACGGTAAACTGAACGTGAAGCTACCGCAATTGGAAATTTTTATTTTATTATTTTAAATTATAAAAGATTGTTCCATTTGGTCTTGTTGGATTATTGGGTAATAGTTTTACGTTCAAGAATATTTATTCAAATGCTCTTCCAATGTTAAAATGGAAAAGAAAAAAATTCTCAGTACTAAGATGCTTCATTATTTCTATCTTATTTAGGTGTATTTTTGGCTCTGATGTTTTCTCTTGCTGATAGAATTCGATGCCACTATACAGTAATGCAAAGAGTTATGATTTATCAGTTACTATTTATAATATAAAACTCAGAGAAATCAGATTGTCACTGTGGATTAATGTTTCAAGACTGGTTGCTAAGAGCAAGATCACTCGTTCTTATCACAACACAGATCAATGAATAACTCGGATCATTGCAGCATCAACTTGATACCTGTGTACAAGGTCAAGCTGCTCTGTACCTAAGAAGAGCTTCTCTCTGACAGACCAAACGAGTCATCGTGTTGAGTAGCGTCAGATCTGGGACCAGTGCGCGACTCTCAAAATCCGTTTCTGAGTTTTTATCGATTAAAGAATTAAAAGTTTCTGAAATAAAAGTGATTATGCAGAATATAAAGTTAATCTTATCTACAGGTTATACACGACGCAAAAACTCTTGAAGCATTTTAGTGAAAAATCCTACAGGGAGCTCAAAACTAAAAATTAATAAATTATTTACACAAATGGGGTTCTTTGATTTAAAAAGTTGACAAAAAGTAATTGAATTTTCTAAAACGTGGGTCAAAACGAAATTGTGGTACTAGAGTAATTATTTTAAATTTTACCCTACAACTCATTTTTGATGTAAACAAAAATCAGCTGTCTTACTTGAAGTCTGGGGGCGGCTGAGCGACGGAGGAAAGCTCTCGGCTCACTTTCTTGCATGATTTGAGTCAAGAAGACCTTTGAGTAATTCCCTTAAAGAATATTCTTGTTCACCGACAAGAAACTGTGGGATAAAATTTTGTTGTGTTTGTGCAGTGGAGGGAACTTGAGGCCGTATTATATGCCTCAACTGCCATCGGCCTTCACTTTCAAGTTCCAGGTTATGAGTTCGAAGCATGTTTTATTCCAAGCAAGACTGATACATATGATTTTGTACATTTGTTTTTAAAATGCCCTACAACTAACACCAGGACTCAATGATGGTTATCTCCGGTCAAGCCGGTACTCATTTCCGATACCTGGGTTGAGTCGGGACTCGGGAATTGAGGCTGAGTTCTCCCATTTCCCAACGGGGAGTAAATCGGCAGAGGTACGAATATTTAACCTTTATATTTTTAGGGAATTTGAAAGACTGTTTCTATAGTCTAACCTTAGGTGTTTATAATGATCTCAATCTAATGGTTAAAATGTAGTGTTACCAAAGTTTCTAAAAACAATTTTGTTCTCATCAAATCTAAAGTTGATGATTTAGTTTTTGAATATTTTCATTTGATAGGTACATTACTAATCATGAAAATCAGACTATTTTGGTGTAGAATTTGTTAGATTGCCAGTTAAAAATTTTGGTCAATATTGAATTTAATGTTGTCAAAGACTTTTATAATTTCATTACAAAATTTAGGTAATTAGAGACATATTAAGACGTTTTACATAAATGACACTGTGCTTGCAAATGCCTATTTTTTGAGATGTAGCATAAATAACGTTCAGGCAAGAAAGCATTAACGACAGTTGAGATATGACTTTTCTGGCGTTTCGCGGACGCGCAAAGTTTTTTGGCGGGAGACATTGGCCTCTGTATGGTTTAAGTCAAGTTATTTTAGATTTACTTAGGTTAGTTTATTTAACTAACTTAACTTTACCTAACCTAACCTTACTTATTGTTACATGAAAATCGTATTTCTGCTTATTTATGTGTCTGTTTGTTCAAATTTATGAATGATGTATCTATAACTTCAAAGTTAAATATCTCAAAAACCAAGCATTTGCAAGCACAATGTAATTTATGGAAAACATCTTCAATTGTACCATATTACCTATTTGTGAAAACTAAACTTTTGAAATTGTTGACAACATTAAATTCAATGTTGAGCAAAATTTTTCTGACAATAATATTTAGCATGTATATGAAGTTGTTTCATTGTACTATTGGTGTAGCTAATGTTTTCCTAGTGACTTGTAAAAGAATGTGTTACCACAATCTATTTTACTAAATAAAAATTTGTATAATTTTTAATTTGTTCACTTTTATCAAAAACTTTTGCATTGCATATAGCTATACATATGTTGTTTGTTGAATGAAAAATTTATTTTCATAATACTTTGAGCTTGTACTTCTTGATGAAATTATATAGTATTGAAAATTATGAATATTGCTGCAGAGATCTAAAATTGTATTTAATCTTTAATTTTCAAATTTTTGTAAGAAAATATTTGAGTTATTTTATGATTTAGCAATGGAAATAAAATTAATAAATCCTTTTGAAATAAATCCTTTTGATGGAAATAAAATTTTTTTAATGTTCTAAATGATAAAATAAAATTCAATTACTTGAGTTAACCAGATGCTCAAAATAAACTAAATGATTACCAATTAAAAATGTTTGTACAGGAATTAATATTTTTTTCCTATGACATTGAAAGCTTACTACCAGCAGTATCAGTTACTGTTAGAATTATTACCTGAAAATGAATGATTTCATTTCAAATTAGCCATATTAAAATAATTAATATTTTATTATAAAATCTGTCTGATACTGTACATGTAGAGTTTTCTAAGTCAAATGCAGCAGTGCTTCCTAATATAGTATTTCTTTAACTGCATTATTAAATTCAGACCTAAAAACTCCATGTGTTATGTTTTCCTAAACAAATATAAATATCCAATAAATATGCCTGATATTCATGTGTGACAGACCTGAACATTAATGATAGTGTTATACATTCATTTAATGCATTACATATAGAAAAGTAAATTGTACAATACCTACATTGAAATTGGGCCAATGTACATCATTAGGGGTTACACTTTTTGATTCTTAGCGTTATATTGGATGGAAGTGCTAAAAGCTAATTAGTGCATTATACCATGTATTAGGATGAAAGTTATTTTATCATTAAATACTCTGAAAATCCTGATTTGATATTTTCTGATTTTTTGGGAAATGGGATTTCAAGAGAAAAGTCTAAACACCATCACCTTATTGTGGTCAGAAGCTTGCAAAAGCATATTATATAATAAACATCTGTTATTAGAAAGTGCTATAAAATAAGAATTAAATGCAAAAGATATGTTTAAAAAAATAACCATCACTGAGAGTAAAACTTCAGTTATCTTAGATATGGTTTGATTAAATGAATTGTTTTAGCACAAGTTTTTGTTCAAGTTTACTCCTTTCAAAATAATTACCAAACAGAACTTGGTAATGTATTGTATAGCACAGCAAGATGTATAATTTTTTATATTAAAATGTACCAATACTTAATAGTACATTTACATGTTGGACTGAAATTAACTAATGCTGCATATTTTTTGAGGTTCAACAAATTTATTTTAAAGTTGCAGACAAAAATTCAACTTAAGCTTAACCTGCACCAAGTGTACTGTGTGATCATATCATGTATGTGTTTCAGTATGCAGGTATTGTTATTTTAATGCAGCTGATATTTCATTGATATTATTGGAGGGAAATAAGTGTTTGGGGTAGCAATGAAGTGGAACCATCAGGCTATAATGCTCAAAAAGAAACATGGCAAAGCCACTAAATAATAACAAACTAGAAAAACTTTTACTACATAGCATTGAGTTTTAATTTTTAATTACTTTGTCTAGCCTCCTCAGGGGGATACAACTATTGTATTTATGGGAATTAGCGCTTCCAGGGGAACTATGTGAGGGCCCGAGCTAAAGGTTAGGTAGGCTTCTTTTTTGTTGAAATAGAATAGGTTTTGTTTTGTTACGGACCATCTTTTTTGTTTCACTGCTGTCCTGTTTTTCAGCACTTACTACTTTCTTCTTCTACTTTTATCTTGTTTCATGAACTTCTTTCTTGGCTTACTGTTTCTATGCACCTTGTGCGTAGATTCCACATTCCCTCAACTTTAAACTAAATGGTGCCTTCTTCCTTCCTCTCTTGGAACATCTTTGTTGTGGTTAAGGGAGGCTAGAACTTACTTACATTATGATAATAATGATAATAATAATAATACTTTGTCTAGCCTTCCATTGAAACTATTTTCACAAGGCCTAAAACCTTTCCAGTTATTTCAAACGTTTTGTCAATCAACAAAATTGTGATTGCCTAGGCCTACTTTAACAAATGAAACTTACAAAATTATTCTTATTTTGCTATTTCACCATAAATATACTCGTGTAACAAATATAGGCGCATCACTTGCCTCTGTTGAGCAGCTGACTTTATTTGATGTTTCAAGAAAACTGGAAGTCTTTCAAAATTTACCAGTTGATGTATAGTTTCTTTCCGCGTGTGTCCTTGTATTTTTATCAGATTAAGAGCTGAGATTAATCAAATGTGCCAATTTTATGTACATCCTGGAAATCAATTGATGGTATCAGTTATGGATCCCTCTTTCTTCAAGTGTCTCACGTGCAGAAAGTTTTAGTCTTTGGAATTCATTTTTCAAAGGTTCTACTGGATTAATATTATCATCAATATTACAATGATTATCATTCAACACTCGAGCTATTCCAAGATTTTGTACAAATTACTCAAGTATCTTCTGGTGTACTATATGAAATTGTTATTCCTTTCTTTGTTGGTCTTTATTTATTTGTTTACTCAAAAAATTTTTCAGGCACAGCTTACTATAGCCCTATAATGGGTCAGCGTATGCATCTCAACAAGATGATGACGTTGTTGCAGAAAAAATTAAAAATAATGAATGCTACCAAAATACCCTCATTTGTTCACATAAAAGATCTGATCTCACTTCACATATGCAGATAAACCAATCAAGTTAAACCAAACCAGCCATTACTGAATGGCTATTTTTGTGCGCACTTGTATATAATTTTTTCTTGCATTTAGAAAATTAAAATTATTGAAGATGTTAAACATGGGATGAATCAAAATATGATCATTAGGCTGTTTTACTATTAAAGAGACAAGGTTCATTCAGTGTTGTAATGTTTGATATTGATGAGTAAAAATTGCTCCTGGATAAGGTTTAGTTTATACATAGGTTATTCAGCTGTTCTAAAAAAGTTGAGTAAATAATTGCATTTAAATGAATGTGATGCAGTAGTTTCAGATTCATGCAAGAACTCCAGGATTAGTGTCATTGTGTTTTTGTTAACCAACAAGGATGTTTTGTGTGTAGGACCAAATAAAATGAAAATAAATAAGTCCAAAGATATTTATTGAGCATAGTAATCATTCACTGTATTAGAATTATATTTTATACTTCCAAACCTTTATGATATACTTGAAGGTTATGCTAATGACCTTGAATTACTCACTAATTTTTAATTCCATAAATTGAACTTGGTTACAAGAACTGATAACTGTATACCTGTGATGATTAGTTTTTGTGTATTATTTTCCACATGCCGGTTTTGAATTCAGGTTACTCCACTGATTAAAAACAAAACTTTCCAGCATTCTAACTGAATAATCATTCAGTCTTTAGCAGGTGATAATTTTTTGTTCATTATTTTTTCAGCAAGAAAGCCTCAAGCTAAAGGTTAGGTAGGCCTTTCTTTTGTAAAAATAGAATTGGTTTTTGTTTTGTTACGGACCATGATTTATTTCAGTTCATTGCTGTTCTGTTTTTCAGCACCGACTACTTTCTTCTTCAACTTTTATATGTCTTGTTTTGTGAACTTATTTCTCAACTTAATGTTTCTATGCACCTTGTGCATAGATTCTGTGTTCCCTTAACTTCATATTAAGTAGTAGGTACCTTTTTTCTCTATGTCTTTGTTGTGGCTAGAGAGGCTTAAACTAAAATCTAATCTAAATCTTCTGTGAGAAAATGATTTTCAAACTGTTACTAAATTACCTAGTAGCATTGTTATGAGTGAATTTAAGTACAGCATAATATTGCAACTTGAATAATGTTGTAACTTTTTATTTCAGTTGCAGATTTTCTTGTATTTTGTACTAGCAAAGTAGGTGATCATCAAGAATGTCAGTGGCTCGGCGAGTGGTGGTGACTGGAGTGGGTATAGTGTCCCCACTAGGTCTTGGTGTGCCCCATGTGTGGAACAGGCTCATTGCTGGAGAAACAGCCACTGCTGCTATTGAGGATGAATGGATAAAACAGGTTTGTTTGTAGCTTAGATCTTCATTTAGTATCAGTATCCCCTCAGCAAAAGGAAAATGAGTTAGGGCCTGAGCTGAGAGTTAGGTAGGCCTTCTTTTTGTTGAAACAATGTATTTTGTTATGTTAAGGACTACCTGCTTTTTTTTTAGTTCACTGCTGTCCTGTCTTTCAGCACCTAGTACATTCTTCAACTTTAATCTTGTTTCATAAACTTCTTTCTCAACTTAATATTTTCATGTCCCTTCTGCATAGATTCCACATTCCCCTATCTCTGCTATTGTTCATGTAAATACAGTAAACATTTACATGCGAGATCTATTCAAATAATTTTCTGGAATAACGCATGTGACTAATTTTGAAGAAATTAAATCAAAACAAAATAAAGTGAATGTATTCTTTGATTATTTTTGGAAATGAAATTATATCAGCCTCTGAATGTGTATGCTGTATATTGTGTATAAGTAAAAAAGCTGAAGATTTATAAATCAAGATATGAATGTATAAAATATTCTCAGATTTATTTTTAACTTTTATCAAGAATGTAAATTATAACAGTTTCCTACAATTGCTTATGTCGAGTAAAATCACTTTTTACTTATGTAAATGATGCTAATATGGCTGTAGTTCTCTTGTTTGAATAAATTATATCTAAAATCATACTACGTTTGTTGAGGATTGTGTTGAAAGTTTTTTGAAACAACACCTCTAAAGTTTCTTGTAACCTAATCTTCAATTGTACTGGATGTCCACAGAAAAATTTATCCAATGACCAATATATGTATACTATATGATACTGGAACCATACAACAGCTTAATTCTGATGTATGGTTCCAGGGGGAAAATGTGAGGGCCCAAGCTGAAAGTTAGGTAGGTCTTCTTTTTGTTGAAATGAAATGTTTTTGTTATGTTAAGTAACACCTTTTTTTGGTTCACTGCTGTCCTGTTTTTCAGCACCTACTACGTTCTTCTCCGACTTTGATCTTGTTTCATAATCTTCTTTCTCAACTTACTGTTTCTATGCCCTCTCTGCATGGATTCCGCATTCCCTCAACTCCATACTAAATGGTGCCTTCCTCCTTCCTCTCTTTGGATAGCATTTGTGGCGGATAGGGAGGCTTAAACTATCTAATAATCTAATCTAATCTCAGAAATGGTTTGGGTATCATATAAATATAATATGTACACACATTGGTCAGTGGATACATCCTCTATTATCTACGTGACCTCTCTGAGGCTTATATTTATTCCTGTCACAGATTCCCAGCAAAGTTGCAGCGAGAATTCCGTTCGGCACGGGCCCTAATGAGCTGAACTTGAAAGCCGAGTTCAACACTGCAGAGCTGCGCAGCATATCACCAGGCACAATTGTATCGCTGGTCGCAGCCAAAGAAGCCGTCGCTGATGCTGCATGGACTCCTGAGGACTTAAAAGAACGCCAGGCCACTGGCGTTGCGGTCGGCATGGGCGTTATGGACCTAGAAGACGTCGTTGCCACTGGGAAAGCTCTGGAGGAAAAATACACCAAAGTCAATCCATTTTTCATTCCCAGAATACTGACGAACATGGCTGCTGGCCATATCAGCATCAAGTATGGCTTCCAAGGCCCCAACCACAGCGTTACAACTGCGTGCGCTACTGGCACGCACTCCATTGGTGATTGCTTTAGGATGATCAAGTATGGTGATGCTGATGTCATGGTTTGTGGAGGCTCGGAAGCCAAAGTGAACGCCATAGGCATGGCAGGATTCAGTAGGCTAAGAGCGTTATCTGTGAAATATAACGATAATCCCAGCGTTGCATCGCGGCCTTTCGATCGCGACAGGGACGGATTTGTGATGGGTGAGGGGAGCGGCATTGTGGTGCTGGAGGAACTCGAGCACGCTCGTGCGAGGGATGCCAAAATTTACGCAGAAGTTCTTGGATTTGGAATGACTGGAGACGCCCATCATATCACGTCCCCAAGGGCTGATGGCAATGGAGGTGAGAGAGCCATGATGATGAGCTTGAAGGAAGCCAAGTTGGGACCTAAGGACGTTGGCTACGTCAACGCCCACGCAACGTCTACGCCCTTGGGAGATGAGATCGAACTCGGGGCCATAGGGCGCGTGTTTGGGGACCACGAAGTCAATGTGTCCTCCACAAAGGGCGCTATTGGGCACCTGCTGGGCGCGGCGGGTGCTGTGGAATCCATCTTCACGATACTTGCCGTCCACTCGGGCTTTTTGCCTCCCACTGCCAACCTGGAGAACCCGATTAAAGTGCCCAATAAAGTCAACATTGTGGCTAAAGTTGGCCAGCCTTGGATCGATCGACACAAGAGAAGGATTGCTCTCAATAACTCGTTTGGTTTTGGAGGTACGAATGCTTGCTTGTGCTTCGGTTCTTATGAATGAATTTAATGAGAATTGAAGAATCTGACTTGCTGAATTTGTTACAAACTACTTTGTCGTTATTGTTGTTATATATGTTGCAAAGTTTTTATTTTATTTTGACTGTTGAACAATGTCGAATTAAGTTTTGGCATGCTTAGGTTGAAAAAAGTGTAGACGATTGCACATGTTTTTTTATTGTCTTTTTCAATGTTTTAGTGAGTTTGTATGATGGAAGTAATCGAGTGACTAAATTTGATGAAACATTGCAACGCAATATTGTTAGCAAGCAAGACTAAATTAGGTTAAGTTAGGCTAGAAATGATCCAAGCTGTATTAAGTAAGGATGTTAGTAGCTGGGTTGAGTTAGGTCGGCAGAAGTTGATCTGGGTTGTGTATTATTAGGCTGGGTTAAATGAGACAGAAATTGATCTAAATTGTATTATAGCATTAGGCTAGTAGTGGGTAGATTAGGAGAAGATTTACCATATATCCATTGCAAATTCAACTGCAAATTTTGATCATTTTCTTCTCTTAATATTCGCGTTGTTTCTGTTGTGAACGAGCTTGCGACTCGTTGTCAAATGACCGTAAAAAGCAATCAGTTCAGTTTGTGTGACAGGACCCAATAAATCAGCCCTCTTGGACTCTATTTCAAAACAGTAGCTTTTAAATTAAGAGCGCACCTGCATTGATCTTTTATGCGTTTTGGATGAGGGCATTGAAACAATCGCCTTTAATTTTCATATACTTAGATAATGGTAAACAAAGATTTGCTAGGTAGGATATGAATACAGATCCACTTACAGTAATACGTATGCGACAGAATTATTAAAGGACGAATAAGAAAAATTTCCCATTGGTTGTGAAGCGACGTTAGAGCATCAAGACTTTGCAGTGCTGCACATTCTGACATGCCACAATTTAGCTTTGTACGTAAATTTTTAGTAAGTAAAGTTATTACGTGTAAATTGACATGAATTATGCAAAAGAACAAAACTTTTTGTTGTAATTTTTGGTGCACAGTTGTGCAATTTGCATGCATTTGTAGATGTTCACCATTGCTTCTGTAGTTCAAAAATTCTTTTACTGGCCCACATATTTATTATATTAACTTCTTATAAATAATTCAAGTTCAATAGATTCCAACATATTCATGTTCATTAGATAAAATAATAAACACAAGCTTGCTCAACATTACAAGGCGGATTAAATTGAAATAAAATGCGATTGGTGAATATGATAGGCTAGCACTCAATAGATCACGCATAAAAAGTAGGGGTTCAAAAATTTGAGGCATGAGGCCAGAGTGGCATGACGAGGCCAGAGTGGCATGAGGAAGATTTATTGCATAATATAGCCAGAATGGCACGAGGATTTAGAGCAGGATACACATAAGACCAGAATGGCATGGGAATGATTTACACTAGGATATACAAGGATTTAGAGCATGAATCGCATGAGAAGGATACACATGAGAACGCCAGTATGGCATAGGAAAGCTTTAAAGCAGCAAGGTGCAGCGGCCCACAATTTACGGCAGGAGATCATCACCGATGTCGTCATCCCCGAACTCGTCGTCCTGCCTGTCCCGACGGAGGCTGGTCATGGGCCGCTCTGGGATGGGGCCCACTGGGTCCTGGTAGCTCACGTCTGCCGGCACAGATTGCATTAGATGTTAATTTAAGCCTCCCTAACCTTTAAAAAAATAAGGTGTTCCAAAGAGAGGAAGAAGGACCGCCTGCAACATTAAATAAGATCATTTTTAAATGAGAAAGTTTTAGCCTCCCTTTACCACGACAAAGATGTTCAAAGAAAGGATGATGGAACCATTTAGTATGGAATTGAGGGAACGCAGAATCTAGAAACAGTAAGCTAAGAAAGAAGTTGGAGACAGTAGTAGGTGCTGAAAAACAGGACAGCAGTGAACCGAAAAAAAAGATGGTGTGTAACAAAACAAAAACCTATTCTATTTCAACAAAAAGAAAGCTTACCTAACCTTTAGCTCAGGCCCTCACATAATCTCCTTGGGAGCGCTAATTCCCATAGATAAAATAGCTGTATCCTCCTGAGGGGATCATCAAATGAGTTAGTTTAACTGCGGAAAAAATATTTCGAAGAGAGGAAGGTACCATTTTGTATGAAGATCAGGAACGCGGAATCTATACAGAAGGAGATAAAAGATTTAAACAAGATTAAAGTTGAAGAAGAAAGTGGTACGTGCTGAGAAACAGGACAGAAGTGAACTGAAAAAAGTGGTCCTTAACATAACAAAAAACCATTTTATTTCAAGAAAAAGAAGGGCTACCTATCTCTCAGCTCGGGATTAACACTCCCCCTGGGAGTGCTACATTCTATAGATACAATAGTTCTGTCCCCCTGAGGGGGTCTGTGTGCACAAAGGGCCCTTGTTAACACTGCAACTGCGGCAGGTAAAACTGAAGTTTAACATTCAAATTTAAAGTCAATTGTAGTAAGCAATGTTGAAAATAGCAAACATGAACTGGATCGTAACTTCATTTAGTTTTCATTAGGTATTTATGAAAATTGAGTTAGTGACTACTGGTCGATCAGCAGCACTGTGAAAATCCTTTCCGTGTACCACCGGCGGCTCACGTCTCCGTGCACAAAGGGCCCTTGTTAGAGGCGCTCATGCGAGGACTGTAGAGGAACATTGCAAGGTCTGGAGAAATTGATACCAACCGTCCGGCAGCCTGGCGTCAGTGTGGGGCAACTTGAGGTACATGAGGTTACTCGGTACTATCAGCAAGATTTCTTTGTGAGAATGAATTTCCTTATTAAATATACTGAGGTAACGCTCCTCGTCAAAGATGACTCGTTAATGATGAGGTTAATTTTTGCTTAAAAATGTTATTTTAAACCTCACGGACGAATAAAATTAACACAAATACGATCTTCTTGGTGGTAGGTAGAAGATTATTGGACTGTACACGTTGAGAAAACTAACACAAACGAATCAAAACCTCACACGTGAATAAAACGACACAAACACGCACCAATACGAATAAAATCGCTATAAAGACGCACCGATCTCCTTGGTGGTGGGGAGAGGGTTGTCGGAGTCGAGAGCGAAGCGCGCGCCCCTGCCACTGACGGCAGAGCCTGGGAAGCTGCGGGTGGCCCCAAAGCTGCGCGAACTGGAAACGCTGCGGGCAACGGGGTCCTTATTAGCACCACTCCAATGTCCCACGATTATTATCCCTGAATTAATGCACATGAAAAGTAATTTCATCATCGTTCGTAAATTTGCTTCAAAAAAATAAAATAAAATAAAAAAATCAATGCCATTGGTAAATATTCTTTCCAAAAGAAAATTCATGAACATTAGTAAATTCGCTTTTCAAAAGAAAGTTAATGCCCATTGATAAGTTCTCGTCCTAAATGAAAATTCTTACCATTAGTTAATTCGCTTTCTAAAAGGTAATTCCTGCCCGTTTTTTTGACAGGAATAAATAATTCATGATGAAATTTGGCTTCTGTGGTCATTTTACAACCTAAAATTAGGGCAAGTCTTACAGGCATTCCACGGTAAGTGAAGTCAACACAAACTTCACGGAATGGCGGCTAGCACCTCAATGTGATAACAACAAATGGTTATCACATGTGATAATGGTTGAAAGATCACGCTTAGGATTGTTATCACATGTGATAACAATCGATGGTTTTCACATGTGATAATAATCAATGGTTATCACATTGAGCCCCTTGCAGGAGACTGCCCCTCAAAATACGGCAATAAAAATGAAAAGGCATAGAAACAGAAACTACATCGAACAAACTCGTGGAGCAAGGCGCTCTTACAAGGCATCAACTATGTACAAGATAAAAACCTACAAAAGACAAAAGATTGAAAATAAACTTAAACAACACTGATAAAGTACAGAATTCAAGTCATCTTCCACCAACAGTGGATTCCAGTGACTAAAATTGTTGGCTGTCGTGGGCTGCTAAGGTGCTTGCAATGAAAGATAACGTTCACGATATAAAGAATGAGAACCTCTCAATTATTTAAAAACTAACGTAAAAAAGTACGTCGTTTACTTCCAATAGGAAAAAATACATTTTCACTTACAAGGAATAGCCTTTCCATAAAATGAACACACTTCTAGGAAAGTAGAAGCTATCAAGTTCTCTTTTGCTCAAACTTATGCAATAACGCAAAGAGAAGCGTAGGCGTTTTTCATTGAAACAAATCGTTCAAAGCTGTAATCAAGAAACAGATCCCTACACTCGAACAAATGGATCGTTCAGTCTATTCCCCAATATCACTATCCGTTTGGTGGCCAGGAAGACATTCACAGATTAGGTTAGATGTTAGTTTAAGCCTCCCTAACCGCTGAAAGATAGCGTTTCGCAGAGAGGAAGGCACCATTTAGTATGGAGATAAGGAAAGGCAGAATCTATGCAGAAGGGACATAGAAACAGCAAGTTGAGAAAGAAGTTTATGAAACAAGATAAAAGTTACAGAAAACAGGACAGGAGTGAACCAAAAAAACAGGTCCTAAACATAAAAAAAAACATTTTATTTCAACAAAAAGAAGGCCTATCTAACTCTCAGCTCTGGCCCTCACACATTTTTCCCCTGAGAGTGAAAATCTCTATAGATTCAATGGTTGCATCCCCCTGAGGGAGGACGTTCACAAACTCAAGACCACATTTTGCCTGTTTGGATCCAGGAAAGAATAGCTAGACCGACCGGTCCATGGGGCTCTTGGTGCCGTCATATCCTGACATTGCAGAGCCGCTTCGAGAAGCCCTTGACGACGACCTGCAGACGGAACAGAGCAATGCGGACCCGTCATTTTACGTGCGAGCGTGCTGTTCATAGCACTGGGAGTGTAGACACTCAAGTCAGTTGCGGTAACTCCGTGAGCTATGCCCACCTACTCATTTGGTATAGATTGGTTCGTGTGGGACACTAAAGTGAGTTGCATTTACACCAACGGGTTCTCTAAGTGAGCAAACACCAACTGATGTGATGTAGACTGGTCCGTGTGAAATAATGTAAGTGGCTGAAGAGCTCATTTGTCTGTTCTGTTCTTGTTGTTGGCAGGGAAAACATTTAGCAGGTCAAATTTAATTAAAATTCGAGCAAACAATTAAGTGTCATATCGTGTATTTGACAATAAATTGACGCGCAGTGTTCGAAATGAGATGATTTTTTTGGTTTTTCGACTTGCTCCTTTATGGTTAGCTCAAAATAAAGAGATTGTACGAAGCCCAAAATGAGTTGTGAGGTGAAATAGAATATTTACATTAGTTTACATACACACCAGCTCTATTATAATAATTATTGGACATCGCTGTTTCCAAAAAACGTGTAGACTACATCACGAAGTCAAAACAAATAGTACACACTTTATTTTAACAGTAAGTTTTATACTGATTCGAATAAATTGAAAAAAATACGATTCTTTTCAGGGTAAATGAACTGTAATTTGCAATGCAAAAAAACAAGTTAAAAAAGTGCTGTCTCAAGGTACGTCTAAAATAATGAGGACGATGAAGAAGCTAAGTCACCTTGATAAGAAAATGACAAAAGTGTACAATATCTCTGCGAAGAACTCACAAAGTTTTGTTTTTTTTTGCAAATAACTCATTATGTTTCAGTTTTTTTCGCACACATTCGACAGACTGAAAGTGACTGAGAAAATAAAATCACAGGAACCGGTCATTTTCAGGCACACATGTAATTATTGTTATTTCTCACACAGACCTTGAATTTTTCTCAATAACGAACTAGAATTGTACGTAGGAATGACACAGCGGGGATAAATTCCTGCAAAGTCCGTGCAGTATCTCTTAGCATCATTTTCTCTGACTCCTTTCTTTCCACAACACGCACTCGCACACAAAACGTGAAGTCCTCTATAAGCTAAAATTCGTATTCAATTCAAAAACTGAAAATTCAAGCAAATAGACTTAAGGAAACAAGAGGATTTGTGAACGGAGATATTTGATTAGAATGATGAGCGATCATAGATTCATAGAAAAGATTAAAACTATTTAGAGTAGTTAAATTGTTCAGGAAAACGAAGAGGACTTATATGACGACACAAAAATTAAAATCGCTGACATGACGGAGAAAATTTTTTATATTCATCTGACAGAACAACTGGCATTCTCGCAACATACAAAAATGTTGCTAAAATAAATAATTGAACAATTCTGAACAATTTTCAATGAGGGAGACTAAACACTCACAAAAATTAACATAGAGAACATTCATAAAATTAAAATGGGGACGATTGACAGAAATAAAGAAAAAGATGATTATAAAAATTCCCATGCTACAGCATTCACAACGACTGAGATGAAGGCTATTCACAAAAATTGATGTAAAGACTATTCACAAAATTGAGAAAAAACTATTCACAAAAATTGAGAAAAAGACTTCACAAAATTGAGAAAAAGACTATTTACAAAATTGAGAAAAAGACTATTCACAAAACTGAGAAAAAAACTATTTACAAAAATTGAGATAAGACTATTCACAAAAGTTTTACGTAGGATTTACAAAAATCTACGAAGGACAAAAGATTGTGACAATGACATCAACACTTTGACTGCGGCGTGACTCACCGGTGGTCACGGGGGGTAGTTTTAATAATGCTGCTGACCAACCAGTAGTCATAAACTTAATCATATTCAATTAAAAATCAATGAAAACCTGATCCATGTAATTAGCATTTGTTTTTTAATTTATGACTAAAGTTGGCTTTAATTCGAGTTAAATACTTATCTTAAGTTTAACCCGCCGCAGTGAAAGTGTTAAGGAACTAAGGACTACAGCGTACAGCACATTAAGTATCAAGAGTTCGTGCTCAAATTACAGAAAAAACTCATCCAAAAACAAAATAAAAATCTTCACTTAACTTATTCCGACACAAAGGATCTACCATTGACCACAAGAATATTTTGCAATGAAAATACATAAACAAATTCTCACAAAATTACAGCAAGAGATTTGCAGTGAACTGCAAAAACAGGTTTTGGAAAAGTGAGAAAAATGCTCGGAAAACATCAGTTGTTGCGTAACTACATGAACAGTTCTTTTAAAAAAATGTTACGATGCAACGGAGCATCAAAAAGATCACCACGAAACAGCAAGGATTCCTACAAAACAACAGAAGGGGTTAAAACTAAATAACAAAATGAATTTCCACAAAAGAACAACATAGATTTCCACGAAACGACAACAAAAGACAATCATAGCGCAAAAAGTTTCTCACAAACCAAAACAAAATTCTAACTGAAAAACAAAAAGTAGGAACAAAAAAAAAAAATTCGAACAAAGAAACAGAAAACATTTGTACAAAACAACAAACGGACAAAGAATAAAGAAAGCAACATGTCAGGAAGCAGATTCACGGTACAAAAAGTTTCCCCACGAACCCAAAAACAAAAATCGAGCAAAGCCATACAAAGTTTTCTAACAACGTCACAAAAGGACAAAAAACAAAGGAATCAAGGCAGAAAGCAGCAGGCACCCACCGCCTCGACCCAGGGCGGGAGCTAGCAGCGCGGGTCTCCCGCTGCACGCTGGCCTGCTCCGCCTTCTTCAGCTCCATGGCGTACTGGCCGCTCTCCGTCAGGCCCAAGTCGCTGCTCAGCCGCACCAGCATCTTCAGGCCTGCACAGCACACCTTTGTGTTAGGTTGCGTCGTCACTTACTGCATGGCGCACAATGTTGTGAGGTGTTCCTCGTTCAACAAAGGTGCTCATGAGATTGTAACTTACAGTAGTTTAAGTCTCTCACAACAGAGGTGTTCCAAGGAGAGGAAGGCATCATTTAGGATGGAGTTAACATAAGGTTGTAACTTACAACATTGTTTGAAATTGTGTCTTACAACTTTGTTTAAGATTCGTAGAATCGAAAATGTACTCGTTCCTTAAATTAAAAAATGTACTCATTCTTTCCATCAAAATGTACCCATTGTTTCAATCAAAAAAAACTGTACTCATGGTAGTACAACTTTCTCACATATGATTCACGCAACTCAGTTGTACAACTCATGGTACAAAAACGTACAACTCCCTCACACTCGATGTTCTCAAGGAACCCACACTCGATGTTCTCAGGGAACCCACACTCGATGTTCTCAGGGAACCCACACTCGATGTTCTCAGGGAACCCACACTCGATGTTCTCAGGGAACCCACACTCGATGTTCTCAGGGAACTAGAGATGTGACTCAAAAAAAACCGTTCTGTTTTTTTTATAAAAAACGTGTTTTTTTTTATAAAAAAAACCATGGCTAAAAAAAACGTGGATATTTTGGTTTTTTTTAAATATTTTGTTT
>JACJUY010010955.1:6225-37559 GCA_014220935.1 Platorchestia sp. MABIK
ATCAACAGGCAATCTTCATCAACCGCCAATCTTCATCAACAGGCAATCTTCATCAACAGGCAATCTTCATCAACAGGCAATCTTCATCAACAGGCAATCTTCATCAACAGGTAATCTTCATCAACGGGCAATTTTTATCAGCAGGAAATATGCTCTTCATGACTTATGCTCACAGCAATCTCGGACGTCAACGCAAAAATATTCAAATGATTTTTCACTCAAAGAGCGCCGCTGCCTTTTATGGCGAAGTAGGCAAAGATGTATTTGTTGAGGATGCGAGGCGTGATGCACCACACACCTGCATATGTGTGTGTGTGTCTTGTGTTGGTGCTGCAATATATAGTGTCCTGTGTAAAATAATGTACTCATTCTTTGGCTGACGATCACTCTTTTTTGTTTTTGCTTCAGGTGCAACTAAGTTTTCCTTCATGACATTCAGCTTTCCTAAATTTAGTGTTTTTTTCTTCATGGAATTCATTTAACTTTGATTTAACTCAATTTACCTCATGTTGATAAACACCTTTGTAGATCTGAACAAAATGCATAAGTACTGAGCGGTCAAAGAGTGGGTATATTTTTTAGGAACATTTCTTGTACATATGGTGCAACGAACACAGTGACTGTGTATGTCACTGTGTTCGTGGTGTTTTATGCTGAAACGAACACCATAAATGTGTGTTTCGCTATGTCGGCGACATTGTATGTTGCAACCAACACAATAAATGTGTGTCGCTGTCATTGTATGTTGTAACGAACACAATAAATGTGCGCAGCTGTATTGGTAAAACTGTATGTTGTAACGAACACAATAAATGTGCGTAGCTGTATTGGTGAAACTGTATGTTGCCACCACCACTATGTCTATTCGAGATGTTGCATGCTGTAACCACCACCATGTTTATTCGAGCGCATGTTTGTGTCCGTGTGTGTATACGAGTTTCCATTGTCATGTAACCAAACCATATTTCTTGTAACACTTTACGTACGTAAACTTCTCAGTAAACCAAATTCAATTAGTCATCCAGTTACCAACACCACAAGTGAACAAATTCACGAGTAAAATTGAGTTTTCGAGTCCACAAATCCTTTTCCCAGCTGATAACAAGTGGTTTAATATGAACGAGTTACCACTCGTTTACTGCTAAAATGCCCTCACATAAACTCTACTTTTCTGAAGGTAACGAGTGAGAGGTTTATTTTAGCGAGCGCGTAACGACGAACAGATTTGTTGGAATTTCCTTTCAAGTGTTACTGGTCGCGAAAACATTTCTAGGTTTGTAATCCGATCTTTCGTGAATCGCATTCTGAGAAACAGAGGAGTTTATACTGGGGAAATCAGTTCATACACATACACAGTAGGAGCCTTTCATGTCTAATCGCTGGTAATCTGACCAAATTGACCGAACTCATCCAAGCAACAAAAAATGCGCTATAATAGCACACACAACCGTATTGTCCAAGCGCACACAAATGTGCTCTATTATACACAACTGTGTTGCACTAGTACACACCAATGTACTGTGATAACAGCCATGTATTGCACACGCACACACTATTTGGGTTGAACAAGCATACACCATTGTGCCGTAACAGCACATACTATTAAGCTTTGATACCACACAATAATATGATGCAGAAAGTGACCAGAAACACACACTATTGTGCTGTACAAGCACATACCATTGTGCTGCACAAGCACACACAATTCTACACTCGAGGGCACAATTGCGTGCACTTCAGCACACAAAGGGCATCGTAATTATCGCCCAGTACTCTTGGTGACACATAGTCCAATTTGTACGCAGTTCAGCTCACAGGGATATTCCTGCATTAGTTTTGTTAAAAAGATATTTTCAAACGCCTGTAATGGTGTCATTAATTGAGAGATAAGACAACACCATTGCTTGAGTTCGGGTCCAAGTCTGAGTTCTTATTTTTTACTTGAACAGGCTCTGATTTTTCGTAAAAATCCCTAAGTTTGAAATCAAATAATCTTTCTTCATTTGCCCCCCTTTCTCTCTGAACAGAGACCACTTTTTATTGAGAGGAAAACACGCTCTGATTCCTACGTGCATGTATTTGTGACAGATTTCATAATAAAAGAACGGAAAAAAGAATTTTTTTAGCAGAACACATTCACAAATAAACACACCGTTTGCGACGCAGCGGACAGCTAGTAAAATATTCTATTCGTTGGCACATTTAATAAAATTCTTTCAGTGGAAAAAAACGTTCGAACTGCATGTACAAACGCGTCCCGAAACCCACAATATTCCATTCATTTGCCTAAACGTGCAGAAGCCATAAATTCACTCGTGATTCCACAAAAACTTCCGATCGCATTGAATTTAATTTTTATGTTCAATTCATGTGGACAAATGAGTGCAAACTCATGGCCCGCCGTGGACGCTGTTCAAAAAAGCACGAACCAAAGCCCTCGTATGTTCTAATCCACGTGCAATTGGTCAACACATTTGTCTCGCTCGCTGCAGAGCCAAAACTGCCGGCGAAAAGATTAAATTCACCACTAAACTTGAAAAAAAAATCGGAACACTCGGATAACTCATTCGAACAGTACTTGCTCGGGCCAAGCCTCCGCGCAAAAACAAAAACGTCTGGCGTGTCGAGAGAACATTCCGGACACACACTCGAAAAAAAATAGGTCCCCTCTCGAGTCGCGAGTTCTTCGAGTACTGAACCAATTGAACCTTGTAATGGCGTGCAAAAAAATGTGGGTCAGGGCTGCCAACAACATTTCCCCTCGTACGTAGGTTTAGGAATTTTTTTTAGCAGTGGTTGCGGCTACAATCAGCGAGCTCATCGAACTATGGACAAGTGGAATAAATTTACATGACCATTTATAGAGAATCAAATCTTCCCTCATAACGAATTGATAGATTCAAGTTACATCATTGAATTAATGCTTAAGTAATGATCAATCGCATGCTTCAAGTAACGTTCAACCGATATTGTTTCAGCTGGGAACGTAAAACAATTCCTTTGAGGAAAGTTTTGCGTCTTTTTGCTGAAGATTCTTTACGAGAACTCAGTAACGATGAAATTCTACGAGCAATGAATTTCCGCAACATAGAGGTACTCGTATCGCTCTGGCGCAGCCGCTGCTTCAAGCGAATCAAAAATTTAAGAGTTAGCAGCAGGAAGCGAAAGCCTCCCTTAAGACTCCTTTACGTACGTATATCGGCTTCCAGAACAAAAGGCAGCAGCGAAAAAGTAGCAGGGAATAAAAAATTCAAGAGTTAGCCAAAGGAGAACAAAAATCCAACAGTACTCTCCCACTCACCATGAAGAATGTTGTACTATGTTCATTTCTCCGACGATCAGTCGAGGATTTTGGATATCTATTAATGCATTGCATCTAGATAAAACCACAAGATCCTAGTACTCAATTTTGCGAATTAAAGTAATAAATACTGTACAAGTGCAATGAAACGTGTTTTTGAACTGACATTATCTTATTAAAGAAGGTCGATGAGTGAAAATAGACGTTTCGACAGCCTAAGTCATAAAGAATTCGGAAAATAAATGAAAAGATCTGAATGAAAGATGTTAGATCTGAATGAAAATATCAACATACCAAAAGAGGGGAGAGGTTATGGGAGGACTTCTGTGAAAATAGTAACGTCAAAAATTAAATTTCCGAAGTTATACAAGCTTTACACGAAATACGGCGCCAGATTCCTAGAATGTAGCGTATCTAGAGGCAAGGTGAGGATAACAAATTTATTTTTTTACGCGTAATTTGAAAAATCACAAAAATTCATTAATATCTACTTGCATGTATCGGAATTTTTAAAAGCAGACATGAGTGAAAAAGGTGAAAAAAATTATTTCTCGTCAACGTATACTATAAAAAATTCACAAAAATTCATCGAAAATTCATTGGCCTATATCAGCTTTTCCAAAAGCAGACATGACCGAAAAAAGAGCGCAAGCCAACACAGCACAACACCTGAACACAAACTTACAGAATGTGCGTTGTGCAATACCTACTACTGATGCTACTGAGGGTACTTGGTATACTGTTCTTGCTACTCTGCACGTGCTACTCTGCACGTGCTACTCTGCACGTGCTACTCTGCACGTGCTACTCTGCACGNATGAAATCAACTTGTTATTGGGACAATGTAGTAAATAGTTTTATTTCTAATATTAAACTAACGGTGTATTTATATATGCATGATATTCATATAAGTGGAAACTATCTCATAATACTTAAAAATCTCGCAATTAAATAAAATTTGTAAAAATAAAAATTATTATTGCCCAAACATTTGGTTGATATCGTACGCCAATAATACGGAGTAATTTGTATAAAATGGACCAATTAAGTTAATGAATAGTTATTTCAGTCATTAATGAGTGCAGATTTATATGACAGATATCAAGAAATGTGAATACGTTACAATAATATGTATATTCAGAATTACTGTTATCACAGGTTCATAGTTTTTGTTTTTTCAGTCGTCCAATGAGTTTCGAAGGTCTATTTTTTTGTAAAAAATATGCTAAAATCGTTTGTCGTATGTTACTATTGCAATAAATGTCTATATATTGAACAATTACGCATACTTGACGGGATCAAATTGCAAGTTCAGGTTGCCCGTTCACCTTGTATTTTTCTGATGAACACCTTGTAGTGCCATACCTTAGTTACCCCTCAAACCTCAATTTTAGTCTATTTATGTTCAGTAATTATGATATAAAACCT
The DNA here is from genome assembly GCA_014220935.1 of Platorchestia sp. MABIK. NCBI lineage: Eukaryota > Metazoa > Arthropoda > Malacostraca > Amphipoda > Talitridae > Platorchestia > Platorchestia sp. MABIK. Next base: position 10,955 of record JACJUY010010955.1, read on the forward strand.
CAATTTTGGTCTATTTATGTTCAGTAATTATGATATGTCAATGTAAATTTTATCTACTGTAACTTCCAACTTCTCCTCTGTGTATCTCTGATACGTAATGGGGTGAGAAGCAGTGCTTCCACTCCTAGGGTAATTACCCTAGTCTAGGGTAATCAGACCCCTCCTAGGGGACAGTCTAGGGTAAAGGGAAAAATTGCAAAATCTAGGGTAAAATCTATATTTCAGATCTGGTTAATGGTAATCATGAAAAAAATGTAGAAGATTTGTCAATAACTACGGTTGAATAACCCAAATAAAAATTAAATGAGCAGAAGACATTTAACTCAAAGATAGAACGTAGCAACATTTGTTTCGTGAATATAGCACAAGTTAACATGTTCCACACCGGTACTGAACAAGTTGCGGTTCTGTGCGCAATGTGCGGAGTGCAGTTTCTTTGTAAGCTTGTATACGACAATATTATTGCTCCAGCAGTGGGGTGCACTCACACTTTACTTTGTTGAATTATCGTTTAGCGATCCAACGCAGGTAAATGACAAGATAGCCAATGCTTTAAACCGCAAGCTAACCCGCGCTTATTTAGAGTTCTTAGATTTCAATTTGGGGAAATTGAATGCATTTAATACCTTTTTTCGGTTTGACTCTCCGAATGTCTCTAATCAGTGTGAGATCAGAAATTTATAACCTAATTAGGAGCTTTTGTTCAGATTTTGTGCGTGTGGCTTTGGAGAAGAATGCACCATTTCTTAGCTGAATCCATCTCATTCAACGCTCACTAATGATTTTGTGCCAGTAGGTGATAGGGTAAGTCTCGAATGGCCGTCGATTAGAATCGTCGGTTATTCTATGCTAACTTTCAATTTTCGCCCTCAGTAGCGATCCAAAAACACAACCCGTAAGGCGTGTGGTAGATTACACTACTACACGCCTTACGGGTTTTAGATCTCTACTGAGCGCGAAAATTACAAATGAAAATAGAACAACCGACGATTCGAACCGACCGGCCATTCGAAACTATATACATTGGGATGACAGCAACTGAAGCGACGTCAGAGATAACTGGCATTACTTCACAAGAGAAAGAGCTTCTTTTTACTAATTGTATATGCTTCTTGGTTGAAGCGGTTTCTTAAATGCAAAAAAAGTTTTTTCGCCGAGGTTCCTTTGCAAAAACCTCGTACGCTGTCTGAATCAGCGTAATGCTTCAACACTGACTCCAAAATCTTCATCTTATACGTATATTAGACGACATTCCTCAAATGAAAAATTTTCTCGATAAGAAATGTCTTGAGGAAGTATGTCGAAAGCATTACTTTGATGAACAATTGACACCAGACATGTCGGCTGTTAATTACCGAGAAACGCTGCTTAGGCGTAAAAATGCTATTGGGCTGTCATGTTCCCCAAATTTTAAAATTGTATTTTCAAATTTGTTGGCCTTTCTATTTTCAAACGCTTCCGTTGAACGTTTCTTCAGCAAATTAAATTTGAGCAAAACTTCATGAAAAACCAGTTTGAAGAATGAAACCGTCCGTTGTTTGATGCATGGAGTGCTTCACTGCAGCTAATTTTCCAATTAATACTAATTTAATTAAGGCAATTAATCAAGTGAAAAGTAATGCCACGTGTGCAGAACCTTTTGTAATGCCAATACCTTGGAAATATAAAATGCGGAAAGCGTGAAAACGTTTTCATTATTTTGTAGATTGTGGTTTTGTACTATGTATTCGCAGAACTCTTTCTTTATGTGAGTAGAACAGCTTCCTGGAGATTAAAAATTATTTGTATTAAGTTAGACTTTTTCTTACTTGAACGTATTGTAAGGCTATTCTTGACAACGTACGTAGAGCTTATCCATTTCTTATTTGTTTTGAACTGGTAAAGAGACTCAATGCAACAAGTGGAAAAAATAATCCATAGGTCCGCTTTTTTCATTCAAAATTTATTGTATGGTTTCTGTATCAATTATTATTCATGTCGTGCTCGTCATAGCCGTGCGGCTTAAAGACCTGCCTCCGTGCGGGCATCGAGGGTTCGAAGCCAGGCGCTGGGTGGCGATTTTCTCCGTTGGGTATAGGGGAAAAATTCTAAGCGCAGCACTCCACTCTACCCAGGTGTCTGAAATGGGAACCAGTCTTGACCGGGGGAAAGCGACATAGCTTCCTGGTGTTAATTATAAGGCATTTGAAAAACCAATGTACAAGGTGACATGGATCAGGCTTGAATTGAAAATAAAGCAATAAAGCATGTTTGTTTGTTTGTGAACACTAGTTATGTAACCCTGTACTTCAATTTTGTCGACCACTGTGCTTTGTGTGTTTGTTTGAGTTGTTTATCGATCCACATTTCGAAATATCATTTGTAATTGTAATGGAAGGCTGTTGTCATTTTATTCACATTTCCATAATAAAAGGGTTCAAATCATTTATTGATTAATTAACGAATCCCCACATACTTTAAAAAGCTGTCTATGTGACGTAATTAAGGGCTAAGCCAATTGTATTATGGAAGACTATACGGTTATCGCTCCCAAACGTGGGGCCACGGGGTAGTCTGCTTGGAAGAGTTAAGAAACGCACTTCTTTTCGGTATACGTTTACTTGGTACGAACGGAGGCGGACAGGTGATGACACAGATACAGAGGGCGCGGACCGATTAGCGCCAATGCCTGAATGGCCGGCGCTTAAATAGGTAAAGAGGCGCATGGGGTGAAGGGGGTATATGTGCACGCACACGGTAATTACTACATTGCCCTCATTTATATTTTCTAGGGTAATCAAGGGGCATTCTAGGGTAAAATCCATGCCAGCCTAGGGTACAAAGATTGACGAGCGTGGAAGGCCTGGTGAGAAGTTTAAGTGAGGCCGTCGCTTCAAGCCGCTAAACGGAACTCAGTGGCTGAAGCAGCATCACCTGGTCTTATAACCTCGATATCAAGTCCAGTGACTGAATGATTAGCTGATATTGGGTTAGTGAAAATATCATTATCGGGACAATTTTGTTTCACCAATATCAATCTTATATCAGGAATTGAGTACTAAGCCAATGTCATTGTAGGCAACACCTCATTATCAAGTCAATATTGACACAATAATTAGTTGACATTGGGTTGATGATAATATTGTTATTGGGCCAATATATTTTTCCAATATCAACCGAATTTTCCAAAATAAGGTTTTCCCCAATGTTCATTTTGAATATCCAGTCAATATTGAGACTGTACATTGGCTCAATATTACGTCAATAAATTTTGCTACCTGGTTTGATCCTTGCTAGCACATCTTCAGTATTTGTCAGTTCTAGAATTTAAATCTTGAAATTGGAAGATGAATGTTTTCCACCGTGTTTCATATTAATTATTTTTCAATTTTATTATTCAATGAAATTGAACAGATTTTTTCACGTGATAATCTTGGCTTAATTCTATCAACTGCCCAAGTACTTCTTTATTTTCTCTTCCAGTCGATATCTTATATGCACAAGAGTAGCTACTAACTATTAGTAACAGTTGATATTTTACCCTGTAGGGAGCCACATTTTTGCAGCGAGTACTTCTTTTCCTGCAGCTTTTAGAGCTTCACCGAGGGCTTTAGTTGTTTTAGGACGGAGTAGACTATTTTTACAGAAAATTATACAGCATTTTTTCACGTAAATAACTCGGGAATATACGATGACTATTTATTATCGCTTGAAAACTAATTCTGTGGGCATGTTGCATTAATAGGAATTTGGTGACTACATGATACTAGCGAGAGGTATTTGTTCCTCTGAGAAAGAGCATGTCCATGCTTTTGAGAAAACGGTCAATTAACTACGAAGTGTAAAAAACATCTTAAAAATATGATCAACTTCAGAAAAGTGGGTTTGTGCTAATGAATGTCGTAAAACCATATCATCCACTTGTGGAAAGGAATCATTGAAGAAACGGTGGAAATTTTCAGTAGTATTTTTGATGGTGATGCCAATAGTATGAGGACTCAAAAGTTACTTTACAACAGAATTCAATGCATAAGAGTTTTCACTTTATTTTTAACCGAAATGTGAAACCTCAGTTCATTGAAACTCGGGTGATTAAACAAAATTAATGATCGGTTAAATAAACTTTAAGGGTCGTCATACGAGTATTTGGACGGGAAAAACAATTATCTGAGAGCATTCATTGAAGACAGTAAGCTAAGATTGCTCCCCAAACTCTACGATTAACATCACGAAGTATAACTGACGGCCAAAATCGGGATATTTATTTCGTATAGAGAAGTATTTAAAATTTTACTTTATCAATGTGTCGCTTTGAGTGACTGATGGTGAATATTTATTAATATCTTCGAAATGCAAGAATGTATGAGATAAAATCTACAGGGCCATATAACGGCTTCGACAGATTGGCAGATTGGTTTAGGAGTTAGCAATTAGGCAAAATGAATTTTGTGATGTTTCTCGAGTACTGAGTCTTTCATGTAGAACTATGACGAAGCAAAGAACGGCACTCTTAGAGTATTTTCAGTAAAATATATCAATATCAAACTAAAACAATTTCAGGTCGTGCAAGGCAGTGCTGATTTTGTCTATCCTTGTCAATGTATTTAAAAAGTTGTGCCCAAATTATTAAGCACCCGAGGCTTCCAAGGACTTGAACAGAACTCATTCAAGTGGTACTAAAAATAAAGTAATAAGAAGCTACTCTCGTTGTCCCGTGCTAATTTTCCCCCATCTGGAAAAAGAAGTGGCCGATGATCAGTCGTAGCTCTGGCCTTTCATTAAGTAACGCCTCAGGAAATAAAACTCAGATATTTCGACCCAATGATCAACGAAGTATTTCCTTTCGAGGAAATACCTCAATGAAGCCATACCCGGGCTTATTTAGAAACATTACTTTTTAATTCAAAATCCAATGAGAAAATTACAAAATTTGTTCACGAATATCCTATCACATTAAGAGGTATCTAATCCAATCAAACCCAAAATGAGCTCAGTAGGCCACTAGGCGACTCATTTTCGAGTTGATGAGACCCGGCGAGTTTGTGGACCAATTCGGACGCGAAGACGCGGACGTAATTATAGCGCGGCGCATCTTTTGATCAGCAGCGCACCACCCCAATATTGGCTTCCATGATCAGCTCAAGGGCTCTGTCCAGTCAAGAACTCTACTCTTCAAACGTAAGGATGGAAACAAGAAAGAAGTTCGCACCGAATATAACACTTCTGAAGATTTTGTAAGAGAAATTAAAAATTAGAAATGACTACGAAAATTTTTGAGAGACACTGGCCCTGATCTTCACTGACAAAATTGATAGTATATTCGGATGTATGAATTATATGTGCACCCTGGAATAAGTTGGACGCTCAAAATTCACGTAAGGAATCACAGTTATTATTTCTGAAAACACAAATAAAATCGCTATGGTTGAGAATCAAACACAAAAAAGGCTCTTAAAAAATTAATTCAACAAAATTAGTCACTCAGAATGACATCTTGTTGCGTAAAAGAGAGCATAAGTAATGGCTATTCCCAGTCCCTAATGGCAGATTAAGTCGCAAGCGTTAAGTTACCCTTCAAAACCGGATGTAGCGCAGGTAAAACTTACGCCAGTAAGAAATTCGAAATGATTTTTTACGCGTAGTTACATTAGTTCATGTTTTTTGAAAGGTACTAATTTATCCAATAAATAGACTAATTCTAGCGTGATTTGATCTATTGACCGACAGTGAAAGCTTTTCATCATTCACTTTTGAATAAAAATTTTAAATAACATTTCCAGAACCAAATCGCTCGCCAAGCAATGTCTCCAGGGTCGTGAACTCGACAGTTATTTCGATGATAAAGTGTTTTTCCAATCAATGATTGAAATAACAGATTTATACAGATCCATTAACATTGAATTTGATCCTAGAACAATAATTTATTCATGACATCTCGGTATCAAAATCAGCTTGGTTCACATGACACGATTCTTCTGCCCTCACCTCAATTGTGAACCAACATAGTTTCAAATACCCGAGATAAATATAAAAATAAGTTTTTCCATTTCTTACCAAGTAACTTCATCATTCAGTTAATGATTTCATATACTTCGCCTGATAAGAAAAAAACATAAATTAAGAACACCTAATTTCTTTCCTACAACAAATATGGTTTATTCGTTGCTTCAAATGTCGTTGAGCTGGATATTTTTAGTCACAAAGCTTCAACGGCTCAAGTGGATCAATGAACTCTTCGAAAACGCAGTACAGTGACAGAGGAACCAGATATCGACGAGAGTAACCATAGCCGCACCAGACAGCAACGACAAGGGCAACACTAATGTCTTCTGCACTGGAGTCCGAACATTAGGCGACATCCATGCAGTGGTGGGAACACAGGGTCCCGCCTAATAGATGGAAAGTGGCTGCGGAATAGAGGCGTCAGGCTTTAGCTGTCGTCGGAACGCTCGTCACCAAAGCTGGCCAATAGCACGCGAGCTAGAGAAGTTCAAATTGTATGCTTGAGGAGTAAAAGCTGAAGATCTCCCATCGCACGTGAGGAAATATTGCCTGACTTCAGGTAAATTCTCATAATGTCGGTGACATATAGAAATAGCCGGTTTCGAAAAACTTTAGAAGTTTACTTACACAGATCACGTGAGGTTAAAATGTGAATTCTCAATCACAAAAACGTTTGTGCCTTTACAGAGTTAAACACCATGTAGTAAAGAGCAAAATTTGGAGTATACGAGCAGAAAGGAGACAATGTTATCACGGGGAAATTTCAATTCCCGTGGTCTCACGAGGGCGCAAATTTACATATGTCAAGGTTGACACAGAACAAAAACATTTTAAAAAACGAATCTCAGTAGGATGTAAGCAGCTCAATGTGTGCATTTCTACGTAATAGTGGACTCGCACTGGATATATTTTTTAAGTAGTAGTACGCGCCAACTTCTAGTCGGTAATTTGTAATAGTAATATAGAGTTTTTATGACGATAAGAAGTTTAACTCCTTATAAAATTACCAATGCAAAATAAAGATAATGTCAAAACAAATAATGTCCAAATAAAAATTAACAACAAAAGTCTAAAATAACTTCATTGCATTACATATCATTCACCATTTATGACAACGATCAGTTTATTACTTGTTGTGCATCGTAACAGCCTGCCACATAACCTTTTATTACATAACAATGTGTCCGTCCCTTCCCCCATGATATTTAATCTGGATACATGACCACTTTCAGTATAACGACTCCAAACTTCAATTGTTAAATTGATATTCTTGTCGTACCAATGAAACCAAACTCTTTGCTATTATTGATTCATCGAATGTTTATGCCTCGTTTCCCCTCATGCCGTTAAGCGTTCATCACAAGGAAACAATGAAATTAAAATGGCGTCACCAGAGCATAAAATTGTGGTGTCTCGGTCAGTATGGCTCACTATACGCTAATAAAAGAAAGACTAAGCATCTTAATGTGGCGAAAAATTTAGAATAGAATATGGAATGAAAGACGTAGACAATCGTGCATGATTTAGGCTGCAAGGTACACCGACTTCTCTGACGAGAAGGAAAAAGAATTGAAGAATGGAAGATAGAGGCTGCTGAACTACACATTCGACTCTTGCAAGATGTGCTGATTTTGCGGTGAGTAGCGATAGTGTCGTCATCGGAAGCAGATTAAAAAATAAAACAAATCAAATGGTTTAAAGCCTCCCATTCGAAAGTATCATGATGGTACAGGAGCGATTCAACTACGTTAACCCGTAGAGATATTTTTGATCATCCCAATTTTATAGTACACACGTGCAGCGCGCCGGGACATTGATAAGATACGGACTGAATTAGAAGATCAGAGAAACAGGCCAGATGAGGTGTAATAATATTATATGATTTTCAACTTTTTTAAATGACTTACGTGCCATACCGAATATGAGTCAGAGACAAGTATTCCTCCTTCCCTGTCGTGACAACTTCAGCAGCCTTGACACAAACAAGTTTCTCGTTCTACTTAAAAATCGTACTGGTATTCGTTCGTTCCTGCTTCAATACCAACTTTGACGCAAGAATTTTCACTTCTCTCAATCGTTTTTTACCTATTTATTTAAAGAGAAAAAGAAATATTCAGTTTGATAGCAATCGTTGAATAAAGATGTGATGGATCAAATTTCATACTACCTTAATAATTAACGACACAACAATAACTCGNCAGCGCGCCGGGACATTGATAAGATACGGACTGAATTAGAAGATCAGAGAAACAGGCCAGATGAGGTGTAATAATATTACATGATTTTCAACTTTTTTAAATGACTTACGTGCCATACCGAATATGAGTCAGAGACAAGTATTCCTCCTTCCCTGTCGTGACAACTTCAGCAGCCTTGACGCAAACAAGTTTCTCGTTCTACTTAAAAATCGTACTGGTATTCGTTCGTTCCTGCTTCAATACCAACTTTGACGCAAGAATTTTCACTTCTCTCAATCGTTTTTTACCTATTTATTTAAAGAAAAAAAGAAATATTCAGTTTGATAGCAATCGTTGAAAAAAGATGTGATGGATCAAATTTCATACTACCTTAATAATTAACGACACAACAATAACTCGCTGAAATGAAGCAATGAAACTTGAATAGAACAGTTTTTTCCAGAGTGGCGACTTCGAATCCTGTCAGTCTGACGTTATTGGACTGAAAAATACGTATAACACTTGAATGAGACCCAAACAGATTGTAGGTGACCACAAATTGTAGCCCAAAAACATGCGACGCATAAAGAATGAAAAACCCACAATTTAAACATTTTTAAGCTCAATCAACGGTTATTAGGATGACTTTTGCTAATGATCATCATGGACTTACAAAGACAGTGAGTTCCATCAAGCCTTAGTGTCCCAGACCTGTCTCATCGTTAGCTCATTTGAATGAACCCAGAAAAAAATTCAAAACACCACGTCAGTTGTTTAAAGCTTAGCCACTCATCCTTCCAGACGACGGACAACCCTCGCCCACTTACCAACAATGTTGTAACCAAAAAGCTGCGTGTATACGATGAGGAAGTGTTACCTCATGAACTCTTCAGTCCTGACACGAGTTCATCAGACTTCGGCTTGTTTCCAAAGTTGACACAAACTATGCGAGGATGTAACTGCTCACCTCATGGAGAGCAATCCTCAGCCGCCACAGCAGCCATTCTTCAGATGAACCACAATAGCCGGAACTGTAAAACTTGCTAGATCAAACAACACCGTAATTGAAAAAGTAAAAAGTCTACACGAAGGGATCCTAAAGAAATAAGAAAAAAATACAGATTAAATTGCAAATTATGTGAAACATTTACGAAATGACCATATTTATTACAAAATGAAATACACAGGAGGTAATCTATGGTAAACCATCGCAAGAAGAACATCGTAAGCCGTCATATCGGGTTATGAGAGGGGTTGATGACCAATTGAATGTATTCCAGATTATGCTGTGTTTTCAGCACCCATCAACTGCTGCTGTGATTGCTGCCTGGCAATAAATAAACGTCACTGCGATGGGGATCTTGAGATCACGCATGCCTTCTCAAATGAAGTGTGATCTATAGTTAAGGCTGGTAAATTTTTAATCTAGAGGATTAACAAGCTAATGATAAAACAATAGTTAAAAATCCCTTATACTATAAATACTTTTTTAAATAAAGGATGGGACTACCACAAAAACTTGTCCCCTTTGACAACGTATAATAGCTTCCATCTTCGCCTGGATTAAACAAGTATGCAAACATCAGCAGTCGTATTCGATATGGCGGACATAGCAGTAAAAATAAATATAGTTGAAAAACTACATCATATTTTTACTAAGGTCATGTGCGTAAAAAGTAGCTACGCCTGTACATGTATACGCCGTCACATCTGACGACCCGGTCATACTTCCATACACCGTCAAAATTGACGGCAAGAGTACATATACCAGCATACGCCGTCATAAATGACGGTACAGCTATGGTAGCATACGCTTCAAATTTGACGACACAATCATGCTAGCATACGCCGTCGTAACAAAAGACACTGGCATGCTATAGTAGGGTATTGAGGAGTGATTCTTAAAATTCACTCATTTTTTTCCACCACATTGGGACCATATTAAAACTGAGACAGTCTTAGTCCGGCTTATGTAGACACATGCCGAAGTTAAGTCAACGACAGCAAGGCTGGAGATTGAAAATCAAAGCTACAGCGTCTGTGCTCTGAGAAGCATGTGCGTTCGCAACTCATTATGCTGAGGGACTAATGAGATACAGAGGTGAAAACAGACCATTCGTTTTCCCTCATTTAGTTCTCTTTTTTCACTTACATTCATGGGTCGTTTTCGCTCTCGTCTGAATAAAAATATCATTATCTTGGTGGCAATTAGAGTTCGTGATTGCATGGCCAGTGCCTGAAGCAAAAAATCTAAGCGCGAAAAAAGTCTTTCAATTCTTTTGAAAAAAGCTCCAGTGAGGTTGATTAGAGTACAACCGCATACATTGCTCGGAATTTCATTCACCTATTCAACGCTGTCCTGAAACCTCACACGAATAACGTGTGACAGAATAACTCAGGTAGCAAGAAATTATTAGGCCAATATTGGGTGATAATTATTTATTGACCCGATATTGGAATCTTGGATTACAATAATAGGCTAATAACAAAACAATTTCGAAAAAAGATATACTTATTTATGAAATCAACTTGTTATTGGGACAATGTAGTAGATAGTTTTATTTCTAATATTAAACTAACAGTGTATATATATATGTATGATATTCATATAAGTGGAAACTATCTAAAAATAATTAAAAATCTCGCAATTTAATGAAATTTGTCAAAACATAAATTATTATTGCCCAAACATTGGATTGATATCGTACGCCAATGATACGGAGTAATTTGTATAAAATGTACCAATTAAGTTATTGAACAGTTATTTCAGTCATTAATGAGTGCATATATATTTGACAGATATAAAGAAATGTGAATACGTTACAATAATATGTATATTCAGAATTAATGTAATCACAGGTTCACAGTTCTTGTTTTTTCAGTCGTCCAATGAATTTCGAAGGTCTAGTTTTTTCAAAAAAATATGGTAAAATCGTTTGTCATATGTTACTATAGCAATAAATGTCTATATGTTGAACAATTACGCATACTTGACGGGATCAAACTGCATGTACAGGCTGCCCGACCACTTTGTATTTTTCTAAGGAACACCTTGTAGTGCCTTACCTTAGTTACCCCTCAAACCTCAATTCTAGTCTATTTATGCTCAGTAATTGTGACATAGGTCAATGTAAATTTTATCTACTAATAGTTCTAACTTTTCTTCAGCGTATAATCGATACTTAACGAGGAGGGAGGTATAAGTATGGCCGCCGATTCGCGCCGCAAAACGGAACTCTATGGCTGAAGCAGTAACACCTGGTCTTATAACCTCGATAACAGTCAATAGTGACACAATAATGAGCTGATACCAGTGGTGGGCACGATAACGAAAAAACGTTATCGCGATAACCGATAAATCGATAACGAAAACATCGGCGATAACCGATAATCGATAATTGGCAAAAAATTTATCGCCGATAATCGATAATCGATAAATTGATAAATCCAAAATTCCGATACTGGCGNAAACTGATATTATCGATTATCGATAGTTTGGAACCAAAAGTATCGGCGATACCGATAAATCGATAACATGGGAAAAAAAATTATCGGATAACCGATAACCCGAAATCGTTATCGCGATAAAGTATCGCGATAATTTATCGCGATAACGCCCAGCTTTGGCTGATACTGGGTTTGTGAAAATATCATTGTCGGGACAATTAAGTTTCACCAATATCAACCTTATATCAGAAATTGAGTATTAAGCCAATGTTGTTGTAGGGAACACCTCATTATCAAGTCAATACTGACACAAAAATAAGTTGATATTGGGTTGATGATAATATTTTTATTTGGCAATATATTTTTCCAATATCAACCGAATTCTCCAAAATAAGGTATTTCCCCAATGTTCACTTTGAATATCCAGTCAAGATTGAGACTGTAAATTGGCTCAACATTAGGTCAATAAATTTTGCTACCTGGGAAAGCTCAAAATTTTTTACGAATTCAAAGCTGCAATTACATAATGGCAGTCATTTTTCCTGAATGGTTTTACTGTCAAATGATTAGAATATCATTCCACAACACCATTAACGGAATAAAAAAATTTTGATTTTGATCAAGTTCAGAAAAAATATATTGAAGCTACAACTACGTAAGATTGCTATTAAAGCCATTCTATATTTTTCGCGCTTTATTGCTACAGACTCAAAATAATTCGGAAAAGATTCCCCTTGGGCAATCGAAAATGTAAAAAATCCTACGGATGTGAAAAACCAACTCGTGAAATGCAGTTTCACTTCGTCGAATACCGATAAATACCCTGGATCAGGTGCGCATGAGCCAAGAAGGTTCGTCTCGCCAATAAAGGACGATTTCTGTAATTTGCCCTAAATTGCTTTACACTGCGAATGCCGCCATTGAATGCATCCAGGAACTGCGTTCATTCTCTGAGGCGCTCATCAATTTCGTCCATTTCTGTAAAGGCCTCGAGGAGTGGACGCTTTCCTTCCTGCTTCTAGGAAGATATTTTTGAGTCATTAACAAGTCCCGGGGTTTTTGTTTCTAGAACATGTTTTTCGTTTACTGCACCGGGCGAACCCGAGTTTTTAACATAGTAACTATTATTCTTGAACGCTCTCCTATGAAGTGACGCTAAGGAAATCGAAAAATGATTTTCGTACCATTATCAGTCAAGGTGTAAGTTACCTGCGAAATAATAAAGAACAGTCTTTCTCCAAGTAATAACGAAAGACAAGGTAGGTAATCAAGGTTCATGTATTGGTTATTGTTCGAATGTGCATTTAAAGGCCTCAGCTATTTATCGTTTTCTTGCTGAAATCTCTCAGGGGGATACAACTGTTATCGATGAGAATTAGCGCTTCCAGGGGAAATATGTGAGGTCCCGAGATAAAGGTTAGGTAGGCATTCCTTTCGTTGAAATAGGACAATTTTTTTCAGTTTACTGCTGTTCAGGTTTTCAACACCAACTACTTTTTTCTTCAACTTGTATCTAGCTTCACGGACTAAGTTCTTAACTTTCTGTCTATTTATATATACGCATCTTGTGCATCGATTCTGCGTTCCCTCGATTCCATTCTAAATGGTGCCTTCCTCCTTCCTCTCTTTGGAACACCTTTGTTGTGGTTAGAGAGGCTTAAACTATCATCTAATATAATTTAATTTTGCTGTAAACTTCACTAGAATAGGAAGAATAGAAAACGGTTTACACCGTCTTCGAATGAAAATTTCTTTCCCACATCGACCTGAAAATTGTAAACGTTTTTGCATTGCACGTTCAATAAAAGTTTTCGTTTTAGGTTTACAAGTTCAATGAAGCAACACCTCTTATGTCCAGCACTGATGTCCCCAACGTTCCTCCTTGGATGACCCCAACGTTCATCCAATCTGAGAGTTAGCTCTTGAAATAAATTTTCTGAATTACTTATTTTGACGAGGGTGATTCGTCGTGTATATGAAGATATGAATAATCCTTATTGAATTTTTACTGTAATTACATTTTAAACTCTTGTTTGAAGCAGCATGATCATTAAGCAATTTACCTTTTTTCCCTTTCAGCTTACTTCATGGAGAAGACTACGAAAAAGTGATGAGAAAATATCACCACGAGAACATTACAAGAAAATATTAGCAGACCGGAGTGTCATAATGAAAAAGGATCTCGGGGTCATAAAGTTCTGGTGAAAAATTCTAATCTCTTTAAAAAATTCGACTCTGGGCTTACTTCCCAGTCGTCATGAGACGGATAATCTGATCTGGTGGAATTGCGGCAGCTTATTTAAACTTCGTGAGCCAAAGTTCGCTAATCACATTCTAATTATTCCCGCGGTGCCCAGTATTTGTACTTTGCGGTCTAGTCTGCGACTCAAATAAATTCATTATGCAAATGGCTCAGCGATATCAGAGGAAGTTTTCCGTGTCGCTCAGATTATTTCCGCCACAAATACTGCTATCTTCTAGTCGGAGTGATGATCTACCTGTTTTGAATGCGATAGTGAGTTACCCCTTACTAAAACTATATGTGAAACATTTCAGTCTCCAGTAAATTCAATCAGCCAAGCCTGAGCATTATACGTTAGGGTAACTTATTGGTACGATCAAGCAGAAACGTTTTCTCACAGGAGCAAGTGTTGACTAATTACGAAAAAGAAAATGTCCGAAAAATTTTGAGGGCTTTAAATTTATTTTGCTGTTTTGAAGAAGAAGAAGAATCTTATGGAAAATTTTCCACCAGGGTCACCAGCAAAATGCAACTGCGGACCCCCCAATAAGCATTGGGAAAGTAGGGAAGATGGTCTTCGATAACGGAGCACACGGCCGGCTTAAAACAAACCAGCAAAGTTGCAACGCATCGGGAGTGACATGTACTGATGGATGTTTGAAAAATTGTTTGAGTATCATCAGTAGTTAGCAGCGCAGGCTTACTAGTGCTTTAGTAACCCGGACTATGTCGCCCCTAAGGTCACATGGATTAAATACAGATTTTCACATTCACTTCAAAGACAGTGTTATATAATCTTCATTTCGGTGATTGGCAAAAATTATCAGTGGCTAAATATACAGGGTGTTGGTGGAACTTTTGGTGCAAACTTCGGCTACTAGTAGCAAAAACAAATTTAAACACTTTTTCATCAGTGAAAAAATTATCGAAAAACGCTTAGTTTTTTAATTATTGGGCTTAGGAGTTTTTACTGCTGCGCTTCAAGAACTCACGGCGATCCTAGTTAACCACATGCACTAATGTTCAATAATAACACACAAGGGTAATGAAAAACGTTAAATAACATGAGGTACTTGATTAAATAATAGAAAGTAACGCATCAATGTAGGTGTTCAAAATTTCGACAATTAACATCGACACACGCACGACACCTTCGTCGAAGCGAGTTGCGTACGTTGCCAAACATTCCTGGGTTGTTAGCGATATCTCCAGTAGCGACTGCAATTCGAGTGACAAGGTCTTCTTCCGACTCCACAGGTGTCGCATAAATCAGAGATTTCAAGTGCCCGCATAAGGAAAAATCTAACGGAGTCAAATCAGGTGATCTCGGTGGCCAGGACACAGCACCACGACGACCAATCCATCGATTTGGAAATTGTTGGTCAAGAAACCGTCGCACATTTAGAGCATAATGTGCCGGAGCTCCATCGTGTTGAAACCAAAGTCGTCTACGATTACCTAATGGCACATTTTCCAATAAACCAGGAAGGACTTCAAGAAAGATTTTGTACACATCTCCAGTAAAACGCTCTGGCAGAATGTGTGGACCAATGAGTTGATTGTGCACGATACCTGCCCAAACATTGACAGTGTAGAGATGTTGGTGATGACGTTCATGGATGACCTGCGGGTTGTTCTGCTGCCATGAGTGAAAGTTATGATAATCAAACATTCCATCTCGGCTGAAGGTTGCTTCATCAGTAAACAACACACTCTGCAAAATTGGCATCTTCTACCCCCCGATCTAAAAACCACTGCGAGAATCGCTCACGAGGACCATAATCAACGGGAAGGAGACCCTAGACTCTCTGGAAGTGATATGGATGATAATTATTCCGGTTCAATACATGCCACACTGTACTATGGTGACGAATACCCAAAGATGCTGCTGCGGCACGGGTGCTCGTACGCGGGTTTCTACCGAAATGTTCCAACACTTCTTGCTCTCGATGATAATTTATTGAGCGACCAACGTCTACTATGTTTACATTAAAACTGCCGGTTTCCGTCAATCTTCGGTGCAATGCAGTGAATAATCGATGGTCAGGGACTTCTCGACTAGAGTAACGTTCGTGATAGATTCTCGAGGCACTTCTTGCATTACCATTAGCAGCACCATAAGTGAAATGCATGTCTGCCATTTGTGTTTTTGTAAGGCGATACATCTTACCATTTCAGTGCCACGGTGCTAACTGACAAAAGATACACACACGCTTCTCACCAGGGGTCGCTAACGTTGACTAGGAATTTCTAGAAATTTCCTGAATCTGTGAATTGATGTTTTAAACTGTTAATAAAACATGTTCGATTCTGCCAACACTTGTTCATTCTAATTCCTCACATTGCCCTTATTCCTGTCTGTTGCGAAATCGCTGTTGTGTTTTTGTAGTGTAGCATTGAAAACTTCTAAGCCCAATAATTAAAAAACTAAGCATTTTTCGATATTTTTTCACTGATGAAAAAGTGTTTAAATTTGTATTTTCTACTAGTAGCCGAAGTTTGTCCCAAAAGTTCCACCAACACCCTGAATACAATTATAAATGATTATAAAGCCCATAACAACTGCATACTTGAAAGGCGAGATCTATTCTGCTGGTCGAGCTTAAAATTTACATTGGCTTGCGCCATGAGTTGAAAATAAAGAGAATACGTAGGGTAGTGAGTGCGAGAACAGCTAAGACCCCAGAAGCGGGGGCTCCAGCTACCCTCCCACACTTTGGCCGAGCGTCTTACCCATGCTGGAACCCCTTCTGTTTTGAATATTTTTAAATTGCTGCTCGTACGCTTCGAAGTTTATAGAAAATCATTCGCATTGCTTTGGAACTAAAGCTGGGAAAGTTTCAATGGAAATACAATTTCGAAAAAGATTGTAAAATGCCATGGATCCTCATAACGATTAGTGAATAAAATTGCTTTCTTGGAAAATTTTTATCGTATTTTAATTGATCAATAACGGGAAACAAATCTGTTTTTCATCAATCAATTTTTGTTTCAAGCTGGATAAACAAAAACTACATGCGTTTACATCCCGTTTCAAAAATTAATGGTAACGAAAACCCATTCAGCTTCAACTTCTATCACATATCGATTGTTTTTCTCGAGTATGCGACGCTCAAGTTAGTTAATTTGTGGGCAAAATAACATGTTGATCAGATTAATTCAAATAGTTCTTAATAATTATGGGCGAACATGAAAGGACAGTTTGAACAGAAAAAAAGGACCACGAAAAGAATTTTTGAATGCATTTGGTGAAAATCAAATGAATGCTCGTTCTAACTTATCGTTTGCTCAGTGTAATGCTGAAAATTAAAATTGAGCTCGAATTAAGTTGGATTTTAAACTTCCATTTCACACTCTCCAGTTAACCAGTTGAAAGTAGTGGTGTAGCTCTTCTAATTTTAATAATACATAAACTTTATTTTCTATTTCCTATCGTCGGTAGAACACAAAAATACTCGCAAGACCTTCACTGGGAAGTTCACAAATTTCTTCACCAAACTAATATGTTGATGTAGGAAGCCGTTTTTAGACTTCAGCTTAATTTTTCGCCAAAATTTAAGATAATTTAATGCTGAAATAAGTCACATAGATTTTTCCAGTCACATTTGCATTCAGTTTAAAGTTAATTCTGGGAGCAAAGGGGCAGAGATGCTTTCACTCGCAAGGTATTGCACTATAAAATGTTCCGATATTCAAATTGCGTGGAATATAGTTAGGATGAAGTTTTTAAAAGTCAGGGAGGAAGTTTCTGCAAAAGCCCAAACAAATGTCAAGACATGGCGCTGCGAGCAAATTTATGCAAACACTGCCAAGCAGACTCTGAATGAGGCTTCTAGCGCTCAAACTTCTTGAAGGCGGTGTCGTCAATACAGAGTTTTGAATTTTGATGAGCCAGGAAGCTATGCAACGTATCATGCAAGATTTTCCATATTCAAGGGATACAAACGTTATTCATCTTAGCAGAAATAGCTCTATAAGAAACTACATAAGTTCTACTATGACTTATAGATACATAGTCGTAGGATTAAATCAATTTTTAGCTAAAGATTGTATTACCTAAGATTAGATAAATTTACTTGAGCCTCCCTTACCACAAAAAAGATTTTCCAATAAGTGGAAAAAGGAAGGTACTATTTAGTACGGTGTTGAGGAAATCCGGACTCTATGCATAAGGTGAGTTCCCACGCATGATCCCCTGCCCATAGTAACACTAAGTTGCGAAATAAGTTTACGGAACAAAATAGCAGTTGAAAAAGAAAGTAGTTACTGTTAACAAACAGGACTGTATTGAACCGAAAAAACAACAGTTCGTTAGAAAAAACGGAAACCTATTCCATGTCAACAAAAAGAAGGTTTCCTAATCATAAACTCGGATCCTCACATCTTCCACCTGAGATGGCTACTACCCGTGGATACCATAAATGTTTTCCCCTTAAGGTTTTTAGCTAAAAAAAGTCAAGCGAAGACCGCTGGGGCTGCGTACATGGCATGGCAGACGAAAGGTACAGGGCATGGAAGACGAAAGGTACAAGGCATGGTATACTAAAGTGGTACATGGTGGAGCTACGCAGAGGTAGCGGACATAGCGGCGGTTGTGTCAGGCTTTCCATGATAGCCTGGCGAGCCAGGAAAGCTCAGGTAGCTTCTACGACAGCACAACTGACAGGTTCTCGGCAGGAATTAATAGCGGCGACGTCGGGCACAATGGGAGAACTGTTGGCACGTGACGAGCAGCTTGGCGACGGCCGTGGTCCAATGTTTACCCAGCCCTTCCTCTTGCGTGGTTTAGTATTTCAGTTTTTGAATGAGTGCGAGCTCGTGCCAAATTTAGGTCTTTTAACTGGCAATTAGGTGATTATGGTTGTTCTTAAGCCGAATTACCTTTCTTCTTAAGACTGTGTCACGGCTCTAAAAGAGGGACTCCCTTGCCTTATCAGAGTGAACCTCGTTGGCCTTACTATTAAATTTTAGCTGTTTCCTATTACTTATTAATTTTTGCATTACTATTAAAGTTTTGGGCCTTTTCCTTTGTCGACTAACATCAAACTTTGCTGCGATCGCTACATCGCCCTTACTCGCATTCATTACAAGTAGCTCCGCAAAGCGAAGGATAAAATTCTCCAGGCGCGTTGCAGTGCTGGTATTTTTGTTAATTATTTAACTTACCTCATTATGAACATTTGCCTTGGTTTTCACTGGTCGTGTGAACCACGGTTTCTTGTGCTGCGGAGATCTGGTGGGGTTCTTTGCACTTTCACGAACTCTGACTCACACAACCAAGCTTCGGTGACCGGTGGCCGTCCCGTACTACTAGAGGAGCGGTATTGCGCCGTAGATCTGTTGCCGAAGCTTGTTTTTATCGGAGGCCTGAGTGGTGGTTATCCTGCGTCCGTTTTGATTCCTGCGCTTGATTTTAAACCTGAAAAATTATGTACGATTTTTTATCCTAAAAAAAATATTATACGAGGACTAACCAGTCCCGTATAAAACATTGTCGTGTTCATTTAACCACTAGCCGCATAGAGCTAGGAGAGTAAAATAATTTCAAATTGCCCAATTATCCTTTAAGGTGTCTCTTTCATAGTGTTGAGGCGACAGAATAAAATTAACGTTTGAACCTTTCTGTGCCCTTGAAATTTAACTATCTTTTCCTATACGAAGGAAAGTGATTAAGCAGAATGTGTAGTGAAGACTCCTGACCAAGTGAATAAAAATTAAACGCCGTTGAATAACATATTGATGCAGAGAACCAAGTGACTCTGACACAATCGTAGTTTGCAGCATATTTTGTAAAGGGGAGGTAAAAGACTACATTGCGAGCACTGAAACATACACGTACAGAATACGAACACTTCTACCAGTGGAACACTAACTGGCAAGCATAGCAAATGCAGATTTAGCCCAGCATTCTAAGCGGCACATTAATCAGTTTTCTCACATGTAAACGAAAGAGATGAACTAAATTACAATCTTCGTAGTCTCGGCGTCGTTTTCAGATAGTTCAATCATGCTGTATAGCATACTGTGAAAATTTCACTAGCTGCAAATTACGATATCTAAATCCCAAAATGGAAACCTATGATCAAAATCATTACTCCTGAAATCAACTAACTACGTGATGCCAGTGAGCTCTTGCCCTTTTTATTCACATTAGCCGCTACGAGCCCGTTGAACACATTTGCACTAAATAATCTCTTGACCCGTTCACTGCGTTTCCGCGGCTGTACCGGTTTTTTGTTAGGTCGTAAGTTTCAAAATAGGGAAATCGATTTTCCAGCATGAATATATATTTCAATTTTTCCTAATGATCAGGATAAATACAATTCCACGATAACATTTTACCAAGTATGAATTCAATTATTTTTAAAAAAAGTCAGGAAACAGATCAAATGTTGTGCATTTATACCGACACTTAAATGGGTAATTTACCTGTTGGTACACATGTGGCCCAATTCGCAGTGAACGTGTTAAAACAAAAAAGCATGTTGGTAGGTTGATATCCAGGTTATCCTGCAAGTTAAAATAAGAATTAAGTCGATCCTCGAGTCATCCGACATCATGTTATGCAAATTTGGATTTATACTGAAATAAATTATTGCCAGTCTTCTTACTCATGTTCAGCTTAAATCAAGCATCACATTAAAAGAAAAACGTTACCTAATTTGTATCTGCATATGTTAGGGCTCACTCAAAATGATGTAGGACTCGGAGATGGACCAGACTGGAAATCTGAGGGGTAGTAAATTGGCACTTTGTCCATTAACTCATAAATCAAAGGAGCATGCTCGTAACCATGGGCTTAATTCGGATCCTGGAAGCACGATTAGGAAAGTGTAATATTGGACACCTACAAACGAAATTAGCTGGCTGGAAACACGTGGACGAAATTAGTATGGCTGACATCAAATGTCCCCAATCTGTTGGTAACGACACACTTCATCTCGACCCTAATCGAATAATTATTGGCTTCCCATCGATGGGACGCCACCGTGACCGTCACTGGAAGACGGCAATGGCGGCAGTGGATATATCATGCGGAGGGGACTCTTGTGGGTGAAGTAATGAAGAAGAAAATGTAAGTTCAGTACGCATTCCTAAAGTTACAGGAATCATAGAGCAGGTAGAAGAGAAAGTAAGACCAACTTAACGACAGAAATAAGCCTACAGCAGCACATCATAAGTATTCTCCGCTGGAAATCCAGTACGATCCAGGAAGTAGCTGGCATTGTACCAAGCCAAGAAGCGCGCTCGGCCCCTAAGGTATCCTAGCGAGCGCAAGCACTGCACTCGAAGTCATCGTGTGCAGCTCAGGATTCCTGCTAATGTTCAACTCAGTCCAACGATTTCCAAAGCCATTAAGAGCTGCACCCCCCAGGGTGAAGTGCTGGCTAATGCACAAGCTGTTGTAGTTTCAACGACGACGTGCGCGAACGTGCAATGGATCTCATATTTACCAAGAGAGAACTTGTCAAACTGTGTGCTTCTCGATACCGTAACAATCGTGGATTTGGTCACTCCAAGCTGTTTTTTTATAGTAAATTGATTGTTAACCTGGCTTTAATACGGTTTTTAATTCTTTGTGTCATGATCGTAGTTATTGTGTACCATAGCTTTAAAAAAATGTGCGAAAAGCAAAAATATTCCAATTCAGGAAGTAAAAAAATTGATTCAAGTTGATGAGATTGCAATTGATTTAGGTATTACAGATCACTGGTTGAGTCAATGGAGAAATCTGAATGAAAGAATATTGGGACCCGCCATAATGACATGTTCCGCAATGGTTGGGATGGAATAGAAGGCGAGGCTATAATTGGCTAAGTTAAATAGAAAATTTAGAAAAAACCATAACAGAAGAGGTTGATAGGGAAATCAAAAATTTTTGGATGAGTTCGAATAGTTTCAACGGTGCCTTTGGAAAGGGTAGTCATCGAGAGCGACGCGGTCTTTATTAATGCGTTGACCTGAATGGGTTAAACTGAAGTTCAATATTCAATTCAAATTTAAAATCAGTTAAAGTAAGCAATTTTGAAAATAGTAAACATAAAGTGGATCGTGCCTTCATGTAGCTTTG
Source organism: Platorchestia sp. MABIK (assembly GCA_014220935.1). Classification (NCBI taxonomy): domain Eukaryota; kingdom Metazoa; phylum Arthropoda; class Malacostraca; order Amphipoda; family Talitridae; genus Platorchestia; species Platorchestia sp. MABIK. Next base: position 32,874 of record JACJUY010010955.1, read on the forward strand.
ATTAAATATTTATTAACATTGAGTTTGTGACTACAAGTCGGTCAGCAGTACTATGAAAATTTTCTCCATGTACGCCCATGGCTCATATCACGACCAGAGCATTAGGAAGCTCTGCGTCTAACCAAGTGAACACAAACCAGTTTTTGAAGGGTAATTTATTTTTGCATCATTTATTGTTAAAATGGAGTGACGTGCCGTGTGATGGTAGCAGAAATATTAACAATTCCGTACAAAATTTTTCGCTGTGGAAAACTCATGTTGCAGTTTGTTGAGAAAAGTTGAAGAAAATTATTTATATTCTAACCTTAAGATGTCAAACATAAGCCAAAGAAGCTATGAGAATATTTCAAGTATTGAGCACAACATTAAGAAAAAGTTCTACTAAGCTTGAATAAGACATTTTCCTTGGTTCTATCAAATAAGCCCATTAGCGAGTTCACTAATGATAAGACAATGATTCAATAGAAGTCGAAATCTTGGGACGGGTTAGAGTGAGTCCGACAGCATGTTGTTGCATACATATCATCTTGATCATGTTCAATTAATCAGTGGTCTCTTAAAATGTTTATGAAAAATAAACACTGAACTGTATTTAAAGATGGGATGTTGGAAATATCTTGGTCTACGCTCGAAGCGAAATAAAAGTCTTAGCATTTCTATTATTGGCGTACTCGTGCCGTTAAAAATGATGGTATCAGTGACCCTGTCATGACGCCTTCACTTATCCAATAAACGTACTGGTGAGTAAAAAATTTCCTATGTTCATTCTTTAGAAAAAAACACGAAACGTTTCTCTGCAATGATAAATTTGTCTCAACACCCATGGTCAATAAAACACTCAAAATTGTTTAAAGTTCGTCGTTATATCACAGCTTCAATGTCTGATTACGTGTGTTTCTTTCAGCTTCTTATTTATTCTGAAATTCATTTGAACCCGCTATAGCAAGCACATAAAAAGGTGATTTTAAATTGAGCGTTTCTTTTAAATAAGGTGTTTCACATATCTGCGCTGTAAATCTTTAGGGCGAATGGTAAGTTTCTGAATTATAATTTTGCTTGTCTCTCCGCTTTTCAGTTCTCTCGATTGTGACGCTTTCACTTCAGTAGTTCAGTAGCGTACACTACTGATCAGAAATGTCGGTATTCGATAATGTTCGGTAAATTTCTGTTCCAACTTATGAACCCTACGAAATTGTTCAAGTTTTCCATACGGTAAAATTTGACGCGAATTGCTTGAAGATTTGATGGCAATTTTCTTGATGATAGCAATATTCTGTTTATTTTACCACGGATAAAATTTGAACACTGTTCGTTTAATTAAATTATTCATTTAGGTTAGGTAATATGTACAATAGCATCACAATCTGATTTTTTTTAAACTAGAAGTATGTGATGGACGGATTTGTAATGTACGATTTGAATACCCGTAAAATTTTCCATTAATTAATACTTCAAATACGGCAAGTAAACCAACGTATTTATACTGGAAATAACCTGGATTTGCACGTAGGCAATGCAATGTAATTTACTCGTGATTTTCATGCCTGTAATGGTTCTGGAACCATTGCTATCTGAGTTGAAAAAAACGCATATACAAGATGTTTCAGAACAAGAAGTACAAAATTGCACACCAAGTAGAAAATGGTCAAATAAACACTTTTTCTTCTATAAAATTTTCCGAGAACAATTCGGGGTTTGAGATATTATCTGTTTATTGTTTTACAGGATAAAATTTAATTACACAATTACTGGAAATACTTAATTTAAATTAACGTTACAAACACTTCTATTCTATGAGAGCTTACAATAGTGAAATTAAGATTTAGTAATATTTGGAAAAAAAAAATTTTAGCAAGAAGGCTTTGAAATGTTCCAGATTGTACTACCTGGTTACTTCTTGTTTGTCTTGTTGGCACTGTTCAGTTTCAAAGAAACCACGACGCCGGTAACACGAACCGTTTAACAAATGCTGAATTGGCAGATATGCACCTGGCTTATGGTGCTGCTAATGGCAACGCGAGACAGGCAGCTAGGCTGTCTCAATAGCGGTTGCCTAACCGATACATACCTGGTCAAAATATCTCAAAGTCCGAATTTTTTTGGAAAATTTCATAGCGGAAAAAAGTATTTATATGACCATTTTTTCCTGGGTGTGCAATTTTGTGCCTCTTGTTCTGAAACACCCTGTAGAGTGTTTGGTTCCGATGTAGCGGAGCAACACCTCATAGAGTCGATGGCTACCAAGAAACAATATTTCTACACTGATTAATTTCAATTTACGAAAACGTAAATAACACAAATGTTCTAGCATTAAAAAACTGAAAAGCGTTGACTTACGAGTAGTGTGAATAAATTGTGATGACCAGTATTCATGATACTGCTGGTCGACGATACCATTGCATTTCCAGGTTTTTATTCCTTTAACTGAATTTAATGTTCCTCTCGGTGAAAATCAGTGCCTTTTAATTGAAAATCATGCTTTCAGAGGGAAATTCAACTCAGTTCAAGAGAAAGTCAAATTCCTCCTAATGCATTTCAATTACGGCAAAATGAAAACTGTTTTCCTCCAATTTACAAATCCAGTCTTTCCAAATCAAAATCACTTTCCTCCAATTTTAAATCAAAATCCTCAAAGTAATTTTCAACTTCTTCAAATTATTCTTCATATTCATCATTTGAACCTTGAGTCCACCTAAAAACCATGAATTTAAAATTGATTATGATCCAAGAAATATCTTACCTAAAAAGAAAGTGAATTTTGCTTAGTTAGCAAGTTCAATAAAAAGTTAAGGGTAAAAACCAAAGAAGTCCACATTGTTTAAAATTTTTTATGTGGTCAATTATTCTAAAAAACGAACGTTTAGGGCCATGACCCATCATCAGCAAAAATCTGCAATTATAAACATAGAGAATTAACATTCAGACTAGGTTATTGCACATATTGTATATTACCCTATTAAAAATTGAGGCAGTATTATACTCGCGTTACTGGAGAGTACCGCGTAGCGTTCGGTATGCTTATGGGACTCGAAAGTGTAAAATTATGCGTGGCGAGTCCAAGGAAAAACTAGATAATTGTACCATAGTCTGACCATGAACCGCATACGCCGTTCACATAAACCTGCCGTTAGCTGCCTACGAAGCAGCAGTCGCCTCTTATCCTGACCGTAAGCCGCACAGGCTTATCGTATAAAACTGCTTCAATTGTCCCATCAACTGACCTATTTCAGACTGTGGCCACATAGCAGCAATGTGCTAAAAATATACCCAGCAAGTAGTTTTCCAATCCATGATCTGACCATAAAACGCTTTTATCGGTGGCATTTTATGGTCGGTACAAGAACTGGAAAACTGCTTGCTGGGGATATTAGCGTACATGTTTTTTATATGGACAAATTCCAACCTTAGACACTCAAAATAAAAAATAGATTTTCAGGAGTGAAAAAATATCATCCCGCTTTCGAGTAATTGACATCAAAACAACTCCAGCTAATGCTATTCCTACCTGGTATTTTATAGCTACTAGAAAATGTTTTCTAATCCACAGATACCAGGTAGGAATAGCAATAGTTGGGCTCATTTTTAAGTCATGATAACTTGAAAACGGTGGAGTTTTAATGTTTTCGCCACTCGTTAAAATCAAATTATTTCAAGTTTTTCTATGGTTGAAATTTGTCTGTGCAAAGACGGAAACCGAATATATATAATATAAATATATATATAGATTGCACTGTAGATTGTACGGTAGAAATAATGCACATTTTTTCCGTTCAAGGGCATGTTTAAATGAAATGTATGACCTACCTATCAATGTATGCACTGGAGAATCATAAAAGCCACGGCAAATAATGCATGCATCCATTGCATATTTTAACATGGAAACTAAGAATAAACTCAAGTAGACTATTTATAAGAGGATAATGAGACTTTTTCATCAACAAAAATTTATTTACCACCTGTTGGGATGCTTGAGATTATTTTCTCTATAATATACGATCTCGCCTAAATATAGTTCTTAAAATTCAAATAATAAAATAATAATATAATAACTCAAATAATAAAATTCTATCCAGAAAAATAGATGTTGCCCAGTAGTAGGTAACTACTCAAAATGAATTTTTCATAAAAAGAAACAAGACTCTGCTTTTTCATCCTTTCATCTGCTTTTTCAGCCTTTCACTGATTCATCCTTTCAAGTAACAGAACAGAACAAAAAATACGGTGGACCTATGAAATTGCATCACTTGGAAATGAGGCAAATAAAATAAGCTGAGAGTCACGCAGATGGAAAACACTGCAATAAAAAAAATTACCTGAAAGTGACTCACTCACACGCTAATGTATTCATAGTTTCACTTAAAATACCATTCATTAGACCAAGTTGAGTATTTGGGCCCGCCTCTGTGGTAGGAAGAGTTGTAAGTTGGTCCGTGGTGTCCTTCCCCGCTGCGTCAGTCGCTGCTAGGCCTGCAGTGACATTCGCACCCGTGGCTGTATGAGTGGCGGCCGCCCCCGTTACGTAGTCCTTCACTCGGGGTCCACGATGCCCGTCCCAGTCAACTGCGTTCTTTAGGGCCAGAGTGATCGCCTTGTTGATATCCGACAATGACACCTCTCGAAATTGCTGACGGCTCAAAATAGCCTCTGTAATATACACATATATTTTTACAAATAAAATACAATCCT
>JACJUY010010956.1:8328-27216 GCA_014220935.1 Platorchestia sp. MABIK
AAAAATTATGCATCAGCAAGCAAAACGTCATTCATGTAAATTGTTCTTAAATGTGTTCCTTTAGTGATTCTATGGCCCATTCTGTGAGCACATTAAATTTTTAAATTGACCAAAACTAGCATTGTCTGTAGAAAAATCATAGACAAGTTTTTGCATCTCTCTTGTAAACACTTTACTTTTAGGTGCAAAGTAGGAAATCATTTTAATTTATGTGAAAGTTTTAAATGAGATAGACTACACAACCAAAAAAATCTATTGTTAAGCTACATTCAGCACACTAAATACAAGTTTCATAGAGTGGCAATCCAAACTAGCTTTCATCCTGAGCACTGTTGGCTTACAGTTTGCTACTTGCTAATTTGGATCTAAAAGTGAAAACAAAATTTTTTTCATTACCGATAAAGTTTTTATTGTAGTACATTATAATTGTAGTACATTCTAATTCCATACTTATTTTTCTTTGCTCTGTATTTTAAATTCGAGGCGAGTAAATAGCATTTTCCAATAAAACCGGCATTTGGTTTCAAAGATTTCATAAAGAAATGCATCGCCAAGTGCAAAGATCAGCCAAAAACCAAATTCTCTTCATTGAATTCAAATACATTTTAAATATCTTACCTTCAAGGTCTGCAAGCCCGTGATTATCAGGCAACNTGACGCGGAAAGTTTGTGATGTCGTACCCGATTCATGAACTCGTTGGGCTAACAGTGGTGCCAGATTGGTGGCTAGAAACGTTGCCAGATTTTAGCGCTGCTATTGGTCCGTTTCCATGACGTCCCCTCCACACCACTCGATTCTTTGAAAGACTGGTTTGCCGCTACCTCCTCTATGTATACCGTGACCCAAGTCAAGTGAATCCGCTGATCGCTCTGCTCTGTAGCGCCAGCGAGACACTACGTGACAAGCAATATTAAAGGAGCTCTGTGATTGGTGGAAACCGAAATGAACTTGGAAAGAAATCAAAACAATTAACTTGTTCGAATGTAGCGCTATGAAGCGTCCATGCATCATGAATTTCGTAGAGGACTGTTTTGTTCATATCGTCAATGATGGTCGTGGCAATAGTCAATGACAGTGTCATGCAATAGTCGTCGTAAACATGTTTAACGTGTTTTGCCAAGTTAATGCAACTTTAACTCGAGCGTTCTGTGAACACACCCCCCTTTCTCATGTGCGGCGTTTCTGAGAGATTCGCTCTGCTGTCGCATCAGGGTTGCTACTACATAGTTTTCATCAAATAATCTGTAATGAAGTAAAATAACACATACTTGAAATGGTTTTGAGTTTCATTCACAATTTAACACATAATTCAGTGGATGATAAATAATTAATTGCAGTGTTAACAATTCATGCTTAACAGCGGTAAAAGTAGTATAGCGTACAATGAGAAGTTAGGTTAGAAGCTGGAGAAAATCTTCCGACCCCATGGGGTTGTCATCTTCCATTGCACGATGATTGGGCAGCGCGGCTAGATGGCAGAGAATTTTATGTTTTACATTTAGATCCATGGCATTTCGTTTCGATTACAGCAGTATTATTGGCTAAACTTTAGGTATTATTATCATTCAATGGAACACAAAAATTGTGAGCAATTTCCTATTTTTGCTTGGTGATGAATAGTGATAGCAAAGTAGAGAGATATTTTTTGAATGTGCACCAATGAATAGTGCAGGCAATTCAATTCCTTATTTGCGTTGTGCGTTATTTTACATTGAGCTCAAAGACGCAGTGGCGATTGGTAGCTAGTGAATTTTCGAAAAAGTATTCTCTTCTTGAGGGAAAATTATGATTCATGTTAACATTTGCAACCGTGTGAGGAACAGGTTTAAAGGGGAGGATTAACAGGTTTAACTCCTGATCTCCTCTTCGTCAGTTCCTTTTGTGCCCTATCTCTGTTCTAAGTTGGTGTGTGTGTGTGTTTGTGTGAGCGTGTGCGTGATTAACACCAAGCGTTCCTACCCATAGATGCACCATAAGCTCAGGTGTGTATTGTTTTTACAAATACGTTTAGGAAATTGGAAATAAAACGGAATTAATGAAAAGATATTAAATTTTGGTGGGATTTTTCAATTGTAACTATAGGTGTGAATTGTTTTCGCAGTATCCTCTAATCGTCTTGCCGCAGTTTGTCAACCGTGGTTTCAATTTTGTCGCACTACTTCAGCGGCTGTGCTTGGCGGCGGTGGTGTAGGTAATTTTCCTTAACTTTGACCTCGCTTAATCCTTAAATATGATTATTTTCATTTATATGAGCTCATGTGATATTGACTGTTTTCTTCAAATTCTACCGTTATTTTCCAGCTGACGTTAACAGAGATTGGACGTTTGTGAGCCAGAGTTTTTGTCTGGCTGGGGACGCTAAGATCCCAATGTTCTTATAAAATTACTGTCGGACGCTGCCCACTTGCGACCTGCGAAGCGTATCTGCTTCCCTCGATCGGATCAACTGCGAACGCAGTGCTTCTACCATTTTAACAAGAATCTGAAAAGATTCTAAGCCGATTAAATTTCAGATTACTATAATTAAATAAAAGATCGCTGTGACGATGCTTTAATGCGCACTTACTGTCAGTTACATATGAACTCTTTTGACCTTATCAAAGAGTTTTTTTAACTTCTAATCTGACCGTGCATTAATAGACTTCTTCTGAAATGTCCGGTATACGTAGACTAATTATTCACTCGTATATCCTCGGTTTAACAATAACATTCTTGTGTATTCCTACATTAAATTCTTGTGTATTCCTTCTCCTTGAACGATTGTGTGCGAATTCAGAAAATTTCCCGCAATACACTGCTCATACAAATGATTCATTTGAGACTCTGAAAACAGATAAATTGTTTGATTTTTGTCAGTCATCCCTAGGTAATTTCATGTACGAAACTTTGACTAACGATGGCGACAAAAATCTCATACAATTAGTATGCATACAAATTGAAATTTTGTACAATTTTGCTGGAAAAATGTGGAATCAATTTCGTACTACCTTTTAAGAGAACAATCTCAACACAATTTTACTAAAACTTGTAACTCGCTTCTTGTTAAAATCAGCGATAAAAAATACTATAACGCACTCAAAATTAATCTCGAATCTATTCTCTAATCTAAGTACTAATGATGAAAAGGTAAATCAATCGTCTTGGGAGGATTTAAAATATCAAGACAGTTTACTCATGAATTGCGCCGATTTCTTTTTCATGAATAATTTGCGTCGTTCACATTTCTATCATTTTTCATGGGTCTTCATGGTAATTCATTAGAATTTTTCATTTTAATCGTTCTCATTACACTTTTTCATGTTTGTTTGCAGGTGATTATTTGGGAATTACATTCAGCACCAACCTATTATTTGATTAGGCCATTAGGTCAAGGCTACCAGGTTAAACTAGTGGTTGAAACAGTGTTTGTTCGGCTGCTTTAGAATTCGATGAACTTTTTCGGGACCACATGTAAAGATGATAAATTGTTATAACTCTAATTACCAATTATTCTGATGTTCACTTACGATAAATAAATTGTTTAAATATATAGCAGTTCCACAACAGCACCAATTAAAAATTAATTTCTATCACATCAACCTCTTGAATGAAAAGATATAAAGCATAAAATGTAAAAGATATTCGGTTCCATTTGAATTCCCTCTCAGCCGAGATGCAGGCGAAAGCTTTTTAATATCCCGAGGAATTTTTTAAAGATTCATGCAAAGTTGAGCTATCAAATCCCATGATTCAGAAATGCTTGCCATAAATAGTTGCGTTTAATTCTGAATTTACCAGTAACAATTTTTTTCAGCTTACAAATATCCCACATATTGTAGCTTAAAATTCATGGTAGGATTCGATGAATATTTTTTCAATAATCTCAAGATGCGGTGAATGGTTGGGAGCCTCTGGGTTACTGAAAAGAAATGATAAGATGATAACAGTAAGTAACATACCAGTACAAGAGAGGTGTTCCATACAGCATTCCCAATGTGGTGGTAAAACCACGCTTGTTTTAAGTAGAAGAATGCACATATCAGTATTCACCACTGCAATTTAACATCTCGGTGTTTAACGGGATAGTAGTATTTTCATTACTGTAAGATTTTCTAACCAAATGAATGAATAAATTTGGGATTAGTAGTCAACCATAGTTTCAAAATATCTTTCAAGTCTACAACTGAATTATAAGCAAAGTGGAATAAAAGCTGGAGTAAATATTGTTAAATATCGTAGAAGGCGCATTTCGGCTAATATATTTTTGATTAACAAAATAAAGTAAAGTATTAACACAGAAACCATAAGAAACGAAAAATCTTGAAAAGATTTATTACGAATGTTTCGTTCATTAGAAGTTCTCAACAAGTTTGAAACTGAATGAACCGTTTATTCAAAATTCAGCTTAACAAATAGACGCTTGCTAAAAATATAAAAATTACGTGATAGCGGTTCAAAAACCAGAAACAATTTTCTAGTACTAATATAAAAGGGAAAACGGAGAAAGGAGTGGGGAAGTGGATTGTTGGCCAACAATTTTTCACGGCAGGAGCTCTGAATTACGTTGAGTGATGATTATAATTAACTAGTATACAGAGATTCACGAGTGTGCGGATCAAAGTTTGAAGAAGAACTGCCAAAAGTCAAAAAATTATCAGTGTCTAAAACATTCATGGATTATTCTTCAATTCTTGATCGTAGGTTGCGTGAAAAATTTGGAAAATTTGAGCTTTCCGAAAAACTCAGGCCTCTTTAATACCATTAATTTGTTATCAGGGAAGCCACATTTTAAAATCTGCAATTTTTTAAACAGTACTGTAGCCAAAAAGCGCACGCCCCAAAGATATTTACAAACGATTCAAGAAAAAAAGTTTCTGAGAAGTGACATCGTTCTGGAAAATAAGCTGCAGCGATGATTATAAACGGTGCGGTATCTATTTTGCTGTTTTAAGGCTTCGAAAGTCCAGCGAAGTAAATACACTGTTAACTCATTCAAGTACTATCTAACCCAATCCGTATTGGCTGAGATGTAATATAAGATTGGCTTCCAATTCAGTTAACAAAATATTCTAATCAAGTGCGCGTTCATTTCTTAAATTCTTATTTTTCCCACCATAATTAACAGGCAGCAATCAAAATAACATATAATCACCGATATATATATAATTGAAAATTTATTATAGGTACCCAGAAAAAAAATCGTGAACAATTTTCTATCATGATCATGTAAACTAGATCACGTGACTTTGTTTACATGTGGTTAGGGCGGCTGTGACTGTTGCGACGTAGCTGCAGAAGGAAAAATTGCTTCTTGCGTACGCTTAAAAAAGTGCTGGTTGTTTAATTGAATTAAGCCATGTTGAAATGCAACGTTGAAAATGGATAATATATCCAAAATACCGAAGTGTTTGTGCGGACCATTCTGTCGTTCAGACTTTTAATCCATGTTGTCTCCCGTAAGAAATGCCAGAAATATTTTGAAATCTCAGCAGTTCCACAAAGAGCTCTGCAAGACCGAGGTATGTGATATAAAACTTATAGTTGCGTCGTACATCCCAATTAACCTACTGAATCGAAGCTTCATTAATTAATAATGAGTTTTTAACTACCCATTGTTTGGAATAAAGAATATTTTGCTTAATTGACCTATAATAGCATGGAGGAAATGAAGGGTTAAAGAGCTGCAACTTTTATTCTAAATGATATAGGCCTAGCGAAATATAATATTTGTAGCTGAAACTAAAATAAGGAAAACATCAGATAACCCAAAAATTTAATATACATTAAAATTAGGATATCATATTTTTTATGCAAAATTTAATTACAAATGCAATTCAAAAAGTAATTATTTTTAAGATAAATAAATGATAATTGAAATGTGTCAAATTTGCCATATTCCTATTTATTTTGTATTTGCAGTAACTGATTGCTTCACATTAAATGAACACAATCAAAATACCTCATTAGTAGTTTTTTTTGAATAAGTGACTGTTACACACTTTGAATGCACATCCATTGTCTTTTACCTAAGTTCTTTAAATTTTCTGGCATGTAAATAATTTTCAAATTTCCATGTATAAAAAAATTAGTTCAGTAAAAATAATATGACTAGTGATAAGATTTTCAAAAAAAACTTATGCGTAGCATGTAGAGTTGTCATTATGCTATCGTGATTTCACTGAATAACCCTGCATGATCAATTTCAAAAAGTTGTTTTGTTTTTAAATTTCAGTTGTTTTTCTACTGCTCATTGATTGTTTTATAATTGAAAAAACATCATGCAGGATTCTGCATTTATGTAGCCTTGTAGAGAAATAATAGTGTCCCTACTCTGACTTTATTTAGCAGTAAAATGAATGATTAGGTTTTGAGTATGCCAGCTTCCTATCCTAAATCTGGTCACTTTCAGATGTGACCTTTTATGCAATGAAAAGTAATCAAACAAGTTGTTCACAATCGGCGGTCATGCAGAGTTGGCCACCAGAGGGGACCATCCAAAGTTTACATAGGACTTGTCTTAAATAATTCAAGATGAAAAAACATAATCGAGAGGTCTTTCTGAGAAATTTTGTTCAGGGTAAATGGAATTTTCATTATTATGAACTCTACCCTCAAATAGAAATTTGACCAAAATTGAATAAAGAGAAATCCAGTTAAAATAAAAATAGATGATTGAGATAAAAATTGTTCTAATTGAGATTGGTGAATTTTCATATTGAAATAGGGAAGTGCATTTCAAAATCAGATCATGATAAAGTTGGAAATCACATTAATTCATTGTATACCACTTTACATAATTAAAGAATGTCACTTTAAAAAATGATGTGTAGGCAATGATGGGTAGAATTTAATTCATTTATATTCAAAATTTGTTGTATTCTAATGTGCTGAACAATGTACCGCATCTTTGAAGGAAATCCTATGTGCGCTGTTATTGTCACTAGAGAAACAGCCAATATTTTGTTGAAAACATGCATAAACATTGCACGTTATAGCCATAAGAGGGCATGCAAGTCAATAACGACACGTTAATAAATTTTCATTTATTGCATTATTTGATCTTTTTTGTTTGCAAGTGTCAGCTGTGAAAAATTCATGGGGATCTGTGCAATGGTTCACAAGATAAAAATGTTAAGAGGTGGGTGACATGGTGATTTAATTTAATTATTATAAATGATTAGTTTGCATCTAAAGGGGTAAAATTAATTTTTTTCTGATATCTCAAAGGCCTGGTTTTTATAATGGTGTGGGTTTTCATGAGGGGACAACACCCTGAGCCATACATTGTGTATGGATAATTTACAAGCATTGCAAGATTATTTCTTGAATTTCCAATAACCCTTTTCTCCTATTGTAAGTTATTGACAATAAGATCAACAAAGGCTTTGCCCTCTCTGTAGAAACTTGATTCTACTCTCATTTGATGCAGAAATGATCTGTTTACAAAAATAGGGAGCATAATTTAATGTTCTACTCTGAACTTGAGTATTACTAGAAATTTGTGTTCATTCACAAATTTGTGTGTTGAAAATGAACTTTTTTTACAATTCCATATTGACAATTCTGTTTCCATTTGTTATACATTGTTCATTTTTGTGTTTAGGGAAACCTGCAACAAGTTTCTACATTGAAAAGTGATGGAGCTTTTGTTGCAGTAATAAGTGCAAAAAACTGCTTTTATTAGTTGAAATTTTTCTAGGGGGGTTAAAAACACAATTGAACACGGCAGGAAGGAGAGAATGTGTTGTGCGCCAGATGTGCTAAAGATGACTATGGTTTAAGTTGTCTGGCTGGACAGGATTGTAATATAATTATTGTAGATATAATCAAAAATTTTCTACTACATGCCTGGAGTTTGAGACACTGATTAAAATGAGTTTGTCATGTACATTGGGTTGCAGTGCCCTGCCTTGACTGAGGGCTGCTTTTTAGGTCTTGGTTACACCAGTAATGTCGTACATTGGTAGTTTGTGGCATGAAGGATTGGTGGATCCTGTTTATCGGTCAAGTCTAAAACACAAGAGCTGTCTCTGTGCTGTTCTTGCATGACTCTTGTGTTTTTGAGGGCATTTTAGGCTGTAACAAAGATTTCATGATAGTCGGCCATCACTTCCAATCTTAAGTTGCATGACCCTATTGTCAGACATTTTTTACTTCTAAACAAAATGCGACCAGTCTTTTAACCTGGGATAAGTTATGACAGTTAGGAACATCTTTTTAAATGCTGTGATATAAATTAACTTTGAAAATAGGAGCCTAATGACTCTTATATTCCAGGGGATTCATATTGAATGGTACTTGGCCTAAATGAGTATATTACTCAACACTCATTCCCTTTTACTTGCTCTGTGAAAGTATGTCATGGTGGTGGAACCTTAAACACTAAAAAAAATTCAGGTTGCTGGAAGTCCTACTTAATGGGCTGTGTGTTTCAATCTTTTTAAGTGATATTTCACTGTTCTTAATTTCTTCTTTTATTTCTCCATCAGCTGCTAGGTTGAATTTCCTGCCACTCCTGGTCCTGTGAGGCCTGCCATTCCTGGGACGTCGAGGCCTGCCACTTTTGAAATTAGGCGTGCCACCAGTGACCAGCAAACAATGCTTTTCAGCATCATGGAGAGTAACAACACAGGTTGATCGTGTAGAAATAACCACTGAGTTTATCCTTCATTGAAGTGTCTGTGAATTGTAGCAGGAAGTATTTTTCAAGTTACAAGCCAGAGTTGGACAGAGTAGGGTGAGTGATAGCAGCAGAAACCTCGAAAGACTACTGAAAAGTCTTTACATACATAATATTCTAATACACAGCAGCATTCGTGTCACCACACAAAGAAGGCCTGTGTGAGAGCACACATTGTGCATAGACTTCCGTGTACATGTCCCTATTCATTCCTCTCTTTGGAACACCTTTGTTTTGGTTAGAAAGGCTTAAACTAACTCATATAATAATTGACTGTGCGTATGTTTTTAGAGTAAGGGCTGGCATGTGAAAGAATTTAAGTAGCTTCTATTGTGTGGGTTTACGGTACACCTTGAATACTGTTGACACTATTTTTATATTGACGAAATGCAGTAGGTATTTCGTCTGCAAGGGCTGTGAGCTGTGAATGCATTTTCCACGTAGCGTTTCTGAACAGGCTTGCAAGTGAGTTACGCATTTATTCATTTGACAATTATTGTATTTTTACTTCCGCCAACACAACACATGATCTCATCGATGTTCTACTGACCAGATCTTTTCCAGATAAGCACCGCCGCTAATGCAACACACAAGTTCACCCACTTGAAACTTTCGAAGTAATGCACCTATCGACTTCAAATTACTCTCAAAATCAGTATTAAAACATTTCTTCGCTCTAATCGTTTAGTGTTTTAATATTTCTTTTGAGAGTAATTTGAAGTCAATAAGAGCATTATTTCGATAGTTACAAGTGGGTGAACGTATGTGTTGCATTAGTGGCGATGCTTATCTGGAAAAGATCCCACTGACCTGCGTGTTCATTTCATGATTCAATTGAATATATTTGACTCCTGGCAAGTTCCGGAAGCTTCAGATAACTTTGCAAGCAACGCGACGACGTTACTGACGTGTTAATTTACTTGTAAAACCGTCACGACGGGTTAATTAACTCGTTCAAAATTTTCAGTAACACGTGTAGAGCAAAACTCTGAGGTCGTATGCACCTGGACAACTCCTTGTATCATGGAAAACCTGCATGTTATTTTTTGGGTGCTATATTTCTTCAAAAACAATGTTGCTTGGACACTACTAATTAATTTTTGCGGTCGTCATTAATATGAGATGGAAAAAAACAGATAACAATTTTGCTGCTTGGTATGTTTGCGCAAAGATGAAACTTACGACAGGTCATCTTTGGTTGTTAGCGTTGTGCGTTATAGTTCATTATTAATTGTTTCAATACGAATAATAGCTTGAGAATTTATGCCACCACCATGTCTTGTTCGAAATTTATGTACTAAATCATTTGCCAAAAATTGCTCCATATGTAAGAAATGTGCAATTATTCGCATACAAATTTTCTAAAATACATCGCTTTCCCCTGATGATGGTCGTAGCAAATTGAGACGAAAAATTTGAGAGACAAAGTGTTTCGTTGCTCAAATAGCAAGCATAGAAGTTCACGAAATGTTTTATGATCTCTAAAAATTAACGTACACCTACACAAAAGTCTGTATGTTGCAAAAAACGTATGTAAAATGTTGATAGATACAAACTTGTAAACCCATGCCTAATCGTTTTGGAGAGCGTTCCTACAATACTTTGGTGTTCGATTCCGAAGAAATATTCAAGAAAATGTTCTGCTGATCTCATTGCACTTTTTGATTATTTTATCACATTCAGGACATGAGTTTAACCTAATTGCGGGTGCGTCTCGAAATATAAATAGCAGATTTGTATATGAATGCGCATTCACGTGTATGTGTAGTGAATGAAATAATAAAAAATGTGTCTTCAAACCGCAATTTACTATTATGGCTTTCACTATCCTTCCTACGCCAAGAAACTTATCATAACTTTTGAATAAAAACTAAAGTTCCTATCCAAACGAGTATCACAGGAAAGCCTGGATACGCAGCCAATTAAAAGCTTTCTCCGTGATGACGTCATCGGTCAGTCGTGACTGCTGGCGGCTGATTGGTTGGCGTGCGTGCGTGTGTTTGCCTTGAGCGGGCTTGGGGTCCACTGTACTTCGAAGTTCTTCTATTGTAAGTGTTCTGTGACGACACTACTGCATGTAGTCGCCTTCGATCGACGCATGAGCCATACGAGAACACCAGAAAAAGGAATCCAGAGTCCAGTAGGCTACCATTGCGGTCAAGACCCCTGATTTTTGAAAACGTGTTGAGTTATCCATTAAACCTTTCCACCCTTCATTCATTGGAAACAAAAAATACCTTACAGATAGCCTAAATTGTGAGTTGATTAGAGTATGTCCATTCTGTGGAAAAGTATCAAAATTATTTTGCATATCATGAAAACTTGTGCAATGTTGCCTTTTCATGCTCTTGTGACAAATTACTGTTTAAATCATATACTGGATCCCAAGCGCAAATTTTAGGAGGACATAGAAATAATTTGTCTAATGCCATCCAAAGGGGAGTATCAGAGATGTCCAGATACTTTTGTATAGTGCAAGTTACAACATAGCAATCCGATTGTTCTCATTTTAATGTTCTTTTTTGACATCTCAATGACCATATGCCCAATACCATATATTTTTTGACCATAAGTTTTGAGCATAACAGGTGGTAAAATAATTAGGTGCCCTATGAAAGATTGTGATGAATTATCCTCAAAAATTTCTAGTTATGAAAGCCATGATTGAAGCGCCGATAGTGGATATTCTCATTATCAGGTTGCTTTAAAATATTTAATGTCATTTGGTGTAAATGAATGCAGTGTTGATATTCATTCAGAAGCATTTTCAGCTGATGAAATTAGCTCTGATGTCTCTGGTACAAGAGATGAAACTGTTACTAGTGAGACATGAAAAAATTGCTAATTGTGATGAAAATTTAGGCTGGTATCATATGAAAACATTTTATTTAGGTAACCTTGCTTCGTTTTATCTCAAATTACAGGCAAAATTACTACTTCCATCAAATTCTTGGACGAATATCTTGAAATCCAACAAGGATAGGCATATCTGCGACCAAATGTAATCAACGCATTTAAAAGTAAAACTGAAATTCTTGAGGATAAATTTAACAAAATTGAATAACTATTTACAACAGCAGATCTGTCTACACTTACATAGGAAATTTTAACCCTGACTTCGAGTGTAAAATAACATTTGAAAAATCTTAAATTATGTTCAACCATTTGAAATCAAATCAGAAAATAATGCTCAGTGTATAAAATATACTTTTCAGTTTATTCCTGTGTGTAGAAGCCTAGAAAACGTGTGAATCAAAATCTTTCCAAAATGAATCTGCTTATGTTAAGATAGTTGGTAACTTGGCTAAGGAAAATGACACACCAGTGGTCAAATCGTTTATTTAGGCATGATAATAATTCTCTTGAAACTTATTTCCCACCAAAATGCTTTTGAGGTTTGCAATATACTTTGCTCAAGTTTAAGGTCTTATGCTGATCATACAATTTTAGTTTAGCAATAAACAGGAAAAGATTTCAACTATTTTGGGTAGAAGGCTATTTTTGAATATTGGAGAAAAGACCTGCAGGATTTCAAGAAAAATGGAACTAAATTTGGCAGAAACCGGTTCAGAGGCACCATTCACTGTATTACTGGAGACAACTTTGGCCCTCATTGTGTGTTGGAGATACTAAGATTAGAACAAGATATTAAGCAGAATCTATTAACTGTTTGACCATGTAAAATAGTTGAAAGTTACAAATTAGATCTTGTTGGGCTTTCAAAAGGAGTGAACTATGTCAGAGGCGTTCAATTAAATTCTGTATTTAATGTTCTGTCATATTATCATGTTAGTCAGCCTGGGTTACCTCCATGTCTGGGTCATGACCTATTTGAGGGTATTGTGAACTATGACTGCTCTTTTCATTTAAAATTTAGTCTGACTAAAGAAATGGTTGTCTTACGAAGAATTGAATTTATTAATGGTAATTTTTCAATACTTAAGAGCAAACATTTTTAAACCCAGTGAAGGAAGCGCATCTGGAAAGAAAGGAAGGCATGCTGCTGAAAACTGAGGCGTTTTTCCAGTCATAACCCCGAGAGTTACTCGCGTAACACTCATCGGAGTAACTCTTGACAAAATCCGAGAACGCACTGTGAACACGATTTTGGGGTTACTCAGGCTTTGTTTGTAAACAAACAATGAATCAGCTGATTAACTTCCCCTCTTGTCGAAGTTGATAACGCAAGTGGAATTTTAGAGTATGATAATAATAAACATCATATTTTATACTGACGTTTAACCCCGTCAATGATTTGATTTGAAGACAATGCTCCACGTTAGATATTAAAATATACATTTAATTCTCCATTAATAGCTTTGTTATATATTGTGTGTTTTTGTTGAGAAAGTGATCTTTGATGAGTGAGCCTTATTCTAAAGGTTACGAATAATTGAATTCACATACATTCTGTTATATAATAGCAATCATTTTATTTCCATTGAGTGTTTTATTAATTTAATTATTTTATTTGCAAAATTTAAATTCTATTTTATAATATATATAATAGCAATCATTTTATTTCAATTGAGTGTTTTATTAATATAATTATTTTATTTGCAAAATTTAAATTATATTTTTACCCAAGAAAATGACATCAGCAAGATAAAATTCTATTCTCAGGCAATCCTGGTTCTAAGGTAATGTTTAGTAGTAGTCTGCAATGCTCAGTTATGAAGCTTTCCTTTTGTTCATGAAATGCTTTTTTACAGCTGATGATGGAGAGATCAACAAGTACCAGAAGATTGACAGTGCTATGCAGTTACTGTCAAGATAATCAAGTGCAGTAACATTACCTAGAGTAAACCTAATTTAATTCTTTGTTGAAGCAATTAAGTAGACTTACTCTACAGGCCTTCATCAAAACTATTAGTTAATCTAGTTGGCAGCTCTCAATCCGTTCAAAATCTTTTAATTCATCAATGTATGGAAATTAAGTTTTCTATATGTTAATTTTTTAGGCTAGTAGATTTATAAGAGAAATAATCATGGATTATTTATTTGCAGGCATGAGAGATACTTCGACCATTCATTCACTTATAAATTCCTCAAGATGGATAACTCAGAATTTTTTAAGGACATTAGAATCAATTAGCAGTCATTTTACACGCTCAAAAATATTCTGAAATTTTCTCCAACAGATGACTATCCCAACTAGCTTTGTCCTATGCATCAAATGAAATTTTCAGAAGCTCTTCTAATGGTGTTGTATCTTGTTTCAAAAACAACTTCTAGAGAGACTGCGTTCTTCTGGTCAAGTCAAGAGTATTTTACAGGATATTGAGTGTAATGAACACTACCAGACCTTAAAAATATCCTGGCCCCTGACTCTTGAATAGAAACGTTATGGACTTCAAATGAGTACAGTATTTGACAGTGTCATTCAAGTGGATTCAATCACTTTCTCTGGTTCCAAATACTGAATGAAAAATTGCTTATGTTGGTAGGTGGGCAATTTTATCTCTTTTGACATCAAAAATGGCCTGTGTGAATTACTGGGATGTTCTGGAAGTTTAAATTGTGTAATTTTACAAGTTATGGTAGGGTACTTCTGCAGAGATTAACATTTTGAATGATTTCAACGAGTTATAGATCAGAAAAAATAGTATTTGTAATATATCGAGAAGATAACAAGCTGCCAAATGTTTGCCCAACTGTGATGAAGAAATTAAGAGAATCAATGGAAATTTTGTATCAGAAAAATTTTATGTGCTGTTGAGACTTTATTATAAGAGTATCTTAAATTTAAATGATAGCATGTCATGTTAATGTATTATTAACTTAATATAGGTGTACAAGAACTGCTTGGATGGGGAAAATTGATACACTAATTAGATTAAAACTACTACATTTGTCATTGTAATATCAGATTAGAGTGAGTGGAACAGATGGTTTGGTTTCAAAATGTCCCTAAATAGTGTTAAAAAATTACTGTTTTTATGTATAATTCAAGGTCAAAAAAATTGAATGGAATACAGACAGATCAGAGGTAAAAATAGATCTTTGTTTTGTATTTGCATGTTTTAATATAAAGGAATGAAGTACATGTGCACCTGACTGTTTGATAGGCAACATCATGCTTATCACTTGTAATACTGTTGATCAGTGTGGGTGTGGAAATAAGTTGCATGTTGCAGAGCTGTATAATTAACTGTAGAGGTACGCATAGGCTCTAACGTAAAGAAATTGACAGCTACACGTTCAGCGGTAAGGGGTTGTCATTATGCTATAATAACTCCTCTCTCTTTCCTTTCCTAAGTATGGAAGTGAGGGCAGCATTAAGTTTCAGTCATTTTTTCCTCTAATAATGCATAAGTTTATTAGCTTTCAAATTTAATATAGTTTTTAAAGATTTTCAATATCTTTGTTAAGTGTCTTTTCTGTGGTTTTGAATGTAATTGAACAAGATACTCGTCTAGCATCCATGATAATCATTACGCAAACTTCATTCAGTGGCTTCAATATATTGTTTTGAGCCTAAAAACTTTTAAACAGAATGAGTGATACCTTATATTTTCCTTTCAATAAAAGAGTTCATCACGGTGTATTTTGTCCTTATGCTCTAGCTACAATATAGGTCTTCACTATATAGATGATTGAGGAAATAAACTTCATGAAGTAATTCACTGTTCTACGTTAAAGTAAATGAAGTACGCATAAGGAAGAAATAAAAAATGCAGTGACTCGTCAATATTAACTGTAATAATAAGTGAATAATTAACAATGGTAGGTAAAGAGCTATCGATTGAATGATTGAAAATGGTGAAGAAATTGAAATAAATTAGTACAGTCATTGCAGTCGATCTTCAAGTTATGAATCTCATGAAAACCTCAACTTTGATGAAGAAAATCCGTCCATTTTATTTACATCTTAAAACGAGCAATGATTGATGTCCAGCTGAGACTAATATTTATTTACTTTTGGTCCGCGTAGGACGATACATTAACTAGAGGATCGACTGTAACTGGCAATGAGATGGAAATCTGTGCAATTTTCGCTTCAGATACTTTAAAATTAAATTAGTAAAAAAACAGATATGAACAGAATAGTTAAAGCTCGACATGAAATTGTCAGTATTATTATTAATATAACCCTTTAACGCCCAAGTGGACTCTACGGTCCACTTTCGAAAATAGCCTCAATACATTGTATTTCTCGTAAAATTAGTTCCCTAACGTGTTCTTTGGAGTTCACTGCCGAGTGGCAGTTCCTTCCTCAGCCTGATATCAGTGATTACCTGATGCCGGCGTCAGTTTAGTGACGGTGGTTGTGAAATCCGTAATATGAGTACAAAAATGCAGACGTTAAAGGGTTTAGAGTTTCTATCCACAATAAAGGCAATCTGGCATGATTAAATAACAAGGAATTTCTAGTATGGACTATAAGACTGTCAACGCACGAAGTGTTTTCTAGCACAGGATATCCTGCGTTTTGAAACAGCAATTTTGAAAAAGGGTGTAAGGAAAAAATAGCTAAGTGTGCATTAGAAATGAAAGAAGCAATGTGAACACAAGTGATGGGCCCTAGGGAATTTCTATCTTCAAATACAACTGAATACTTGAGGGTGCAAGTAATAGCATAGGACGATCAAATCAAAGTTAGCTCGTTACCATCCAACGCTTGGGTAAGCGTCACAGAACCGGTCCTCTCTTATATATAATCATAATGCATAATAATGAATGAAAATAATCACAGCATAGTTCCTCTTAATTCGGCGTATGCGTTGCATACATTGTTTAAATGAAACAGAAAATGTTTCCGTTCAAAATAACGCATCCGTAGATTTACAACCAAGCCACTAAGCTGACGTTAAAATAGGTTAGATTAATTCATAACTTAAACCTACAAGACGGAAAACTTTTGAACAGGAAATTTGTTATAAAATT
This sequence comes from Platorchestia sp. MABIK, assembly GCA_014220935.1. Taxonomy (NCBI): domain Eukaryota; kingdom Metazoa; phylum Arthropoda; class Malacostraca; order Amphipoda; family Talitridae; genus Platorchestia; species Platorchestia sp. MABIK. Next base: position 24,876 of record JACJUY010010956.1, read on the forward strand.
TGTACTCAATACAATGTGATTGCTTCAAACATCAATAATACACTCAACCAAATCCTGGGCATTACAGTAAATTTTATTTATTGCGTTGGTGGAGGAGATTGAGTGCAAATACTAAAAGCATACTTGTTTCTCTCTAAATTAACACCAATTATTGTAGAACAGAATAAACCGCAGCAAAGTTCCTTTCTAAATATTTTCAAATAAACATTCGATGTAATGCTTGGTTTATTAACAACGGGCCCTAATTTTAAAATACACTGTAATGATTACGAATCAAAGGAAATTTCGGTTCTTAAAATTATGACTCATTGCATCAATGCGATCACACAATTATTTTTAATTTACGGCTAACTGTAATGCAAGCACATTGAAGGTGATGATTTGCATACATCGCATCGAAATGAAAGAAATATTGCAGTAGGAGCTGTAACTTCTACTAACGTGTCCCACAAAAATGTCCCCGACTTTTTATACGACCATATCTCTGCTTCAAAATAACATATTTGATTTGTCTTTTTTTCTCTCAGTGTAGTAAATTTTGCATCCTTTTCGAATAATTTAAGTTTTTGAAAATCGGGTAAATAACGACTTTATTATGATCGATTTACTGAAATGGGTTGAAAAACTAATTGTTCAAAGGAAAAGTTTTTAAAACAATAATGATATTCTTCCTTATTTTGTACTTTCAAAAAAAACGAACAAACCAAAGTACAAAAGAGCAACAAATCATTCCCTTAAATGACAATTAAAGAAATAAAGTATTTTAGTATTCTTCGCCAAACTCTCCATTTCTCTCAAAGCAAGTATTACTTCCAGCCACCATTGAAAAAAAAGTTTTTGCGGATTATATCACCGTTTTTTATCAGTTCTTGAAACACTTCTTCAATTTTTTGTCAACAAATTATTAATGATGGAGGTGATGTTTTGAAAACAAAATATACTACATTGGGAAAAAAAGAACATTTCCGGAAAGTACAAAATAAGAAGAATATCGATATTGTTTTAAAAACTTTTCCTTTGAACAATTAGTTTTTCTACCCCTTTCAGTAAATCGATCATTGTAAAGTGGATATTCAATCGATTTTTAAAAAACCTAAATTATTCAATAATGAAACAAAATTTACTTCATTGTGCAAAAAAAACAATTCAAATATGTTAATTTAAAGCGGAGATATAATGAATTAATTAGTCGGAGACATTTTTGTGGGACACCCGGTATAATAAATGATAGTAATCACAGCATATACTCTCTCTTAAAATACTTCCGAGACAGTTAAGGTCTGTTCAGGCCAATTTTCTCAGTCGTCAGCATTAGTCACCTCTACCTCCACCGGTTCCTCAAGAGCAGACAATGGTGCTCCTGCTCATGAGCCAGATGCAGATGACATCGATGCCACTTCGATTTGAAGCTTTAGCAGGTGATGCAACAGCTAGCAATGGTATTTTTCTATGAATCTGTCCGCTGAAATGAAGAAGGAACGTTTAACGTGCGAGATGTTGGAGTTGTTTTGTTGGAATGACGTGATCGATCCGAAGTTCTTGCAGTAGAGGCCGAAAGATTTGATGATTCGAAGAGGAATGGCATCTGTACAGCGTGACTTCTTCTCACCATGTGCTCCATACACTTACGATGGAAAAATCAGGTTGACTGCTAGTACCTGTTGCCTTGCAATTGCTTAAATTTTGAAGGCGTGCAGTAAATTCTTGTACTTGTTGGAGCATTGCTCATCCGACACACGTCCCACCCCGGACTGCAGCAAAATAATTTCCTTTACTAACCTACAATCGAAAAATTATTCAGTCTAAGTAAACCTGCTCTTGAGAAAGAAATAATTTTGATGGCAGAATTAACAAATGTAAACACTTCTTTTAATGTAGGGCCTAGTTCCAGTTACCTCAGCTCCAAAGCTTATTACTAAATGAAAGTTCAATGAAGTGACTGAGCATTCAAGTTGTCTTGGTTATCGACAAAATAAGAAACCCCTTTTGAGCTTTATTAACTGCTGGAAATTGAAGTAATTTCTTCGTGAAATAAAGTTAACATCAGCCAAGCAGTAAGAATTAAATTCCTACACAAGCTTGATGCTCAACACTGTTCGATTTCCAATTTACGTTCGTGACAAGCATTACTACAGCAAAGCTTCACTATTTATTTTTAATTTTCAAATGTATACCTAGAGAATTTCAAACCACAAGCTTTTTATGGCTTGAAATTTCAGCTGCTCACACATGTAAGACACGAAATATTTGAACATATTAGCTATTGAAAGTTTGTGAAAATCAGGAGAGCGCCTCTAAGAGCGAAAATCACGCGATTTATTCAACTCAAAACGAAATTAAC
>JACJUY010010957.1:9113-27206 GCA_014220935.1 Platorchestia sp. MABIK
AATTACATAAGGGAGTACCCTTACGATATTTTCTAAAAAATAAACTTCGTGCTATGGTCAAAAAAGCCTGTCAGACCTGTACTAACGAACTCATTTTGATCATTGAATGCGAGAAATTCACTCTATTTGTAATAGAAATTGATAAAACACACATTTTTGACGCAAAATTTCGCTAAAAAATTACATATGGGGGTACCCTTACGATATTTTCCAAAAAATTAACTTCGTGATATGGTTAAAAAACCGTGCTAGACCTGTTCTAAAGAACTCATTTTGATCATTGAATGCGAGAAATTCCCTCTATTTGTAATAGAAATTGGTAAAACACACATTTTTGACGCAAAATTTCGGTGAAAATTACATAAGGGGGTACTCATACGATATTTTCCAACAAATTAACTTCGTGATATGGTCAAAAAACCGTGTCAGACCTGTTTTAACGAACTCATTTTGATCATTGAATGCGAGAAATTCACTCTATTTGTAATAGAGTTGGAACAGGTCTGACACGGTTTTTTGACCATATCAGGAGGTTGATTTTCAGAAAAAAATCGTAAGGGTACCCCTCTGTCATTTTTGAGCGAAATTCTACGTCAAAAATGTGTGTTTCATCAATTTTTATCACAAATATAGTGAAGTTCTCGCATTAAATGATCAAAAGGAATTCGTTAAAACAGGTCTGACACGGTTTTTTACAATATCACGAAGTTTATTTTTTAAAATAAATTCTATGGGTACCCCCTTATGTCATTTTTGAGCGAAAATTTGTGTCAAGAATGTGTGTTTTATCAATTTATATCACAAATAGAGTGAATTTTTCGAATTAAATGATCAAAAGGAGTTCGTTAGAACAGGTCTGACACGGTTTTTTGACCATATCACCGAGTTAATTTTCTGAAAAAAAACGTACGGGTACCCCCTTATGTAATTTTTGAGCGAAATTTTGCGTCAAAAATGTGTGTTTTATCAATTTCTATCACAAATAGAGTGAAATTTTCGCATTAAATGATCAAAAGGAGTTCGTTAGAACAGGTCTGACACGGTTTTTTGGCCATAACACGAAGTTAATTTTCCGTAAAAAATCGTAAGGGTACCATGTTGTAATTTTTGAGCGAAGTTTTGCTGCAAAAATGTGTGTTTTATCTATTTCTATCACAAATAGAATGAATTTCTCGCATTGAATGATCAAAAGGAGTTCGTTAGAACAGGTCTGACACAGTTTTTTTACCAGATCACGAAGTTAATTTGCTGTAATAAATCCTAAGGATACCTCTTTATGCCATTTTTGAGCGAAATTTTGCTACAAAAATGTGTGTTTTATCAATTTCTATCACAAATAGAGTGAATTTCTCGCATTAAATGATCAAAAGGAGTTTGTTAGAACAGGTCTGACACTGTTTTTTGACCGTATCACCAAGTTATTTTTCTGGAAAAAATCGTAATGTCAGTGACCACTGTCACTCCTGGCAACCGTAGCCACTGACCTACAGTGATCACTGCCACGACTGGCAACCGTAGCCATTGACATACAGTGACCACTGCCACTACTGGCAACCGTAGCCATTGACATACAGTGACCACAGCCACTCTTGGCAACCGTAGCCACTGGCACACAGCGAACACTGCCACTACTGGCAACCGTAGCCACTGACATACAGTGATCACTGCCACTACTGGCAACCGTAGCCACTGGCACACAGCGACCACTGCCACTTCTGGCAACTAATCTTATCAAATGCAGATCAGTTTTATTCTGTGTTGATGACAATGATTTTGTTGTCCGTTGGCTTAATAATGCTAAATTTTCGTGAATATTTTTCATCAACCACTAAATGAATTAGCCGTAAAATTATCTTTGGAACACAAATAAGTTCTGTTCTTGCATAAGACCAAAATTTTAAAGGAATAATAATCGAATCTCAACAAAAGATCGGTCAGAAAAATGCGATAACAACTGGAGACCTCTGCTAAACGATTTGATAACTTCTTATCTATACCACAAATATTTTATATATCAGTTCGTGTGCAATTTCATGGTTTCAATAATAAGAATCATTTTGTAAACCTATTTCATTTTTTGTATCGTACGTTTGAAAAACAGCGAAGGGTTGAGACGCAATTATTTCTCAAAACAACATAGTTTTTTATAGCAGTGAGAAGAAATTATACAAATACCTTCTGGAAAAACGTAGAATGACTGTTAGATGTCCACTAGATTCATCATCAAATGCTGATATTTTTCAAATCCACCTTCCCTGGTCAACCCTGGGGAGAAAAATTTTTCTTCAAATCATACGTGCACCTTTGTAGATCCGAGAGATTTTGTTTAATCAATCTTTCACTGATTGAACAGCTCTCACGCCAGTTATTTCCTCCTAATGCAGTGGAACCAATCAACTGATTTTTTTGACCACTTTTTTTACCGGCATTGAAAACTAACTGTTGTCGGACAAGAAACTAACAGAAGGTCGGGCTCATTGAAAACCCACTGTTGTCAGACAAGAAACTAAAAAAAGGTCCGGCTCAATTCAGCAATGATGCTGAGGATTGACCCTAAACCACAAACTAAAACTCACTATTTGAAGATGTTAATCCATGCACAGGGATATGATGAGCAAGTTCATTACCAAAGATGCGGGCAACAAAGAGACTTGCCTCTCAGCTGATGCTGCAAATGATAAACGCGCCTCACGATCTGACACTGGGGATACGAGCTCTTTGGTGCCTTGAGTAATGCCTTTCATAAGAAGTTATGAAGGATCAGCTACATGAATGTGATTATCATCTCCTCTGTTGGTGTATAAACCAGGGTCATTGTATCAAAGTGGCTCAGCGGGAGGCTCGACACGACGTCGTGAAGTGTTTACTAGTCTTGGGGGCAGTTGTACGTACCTCCTTTTGGCACTTGAGGCGGAGCCAAATGATCTCATGTGTGATTTACCTGCAGGTAAAGTTAAAACAAGCACCGGTTGGTTTTTTTCAAAATTGACTAACACAACTTGCCAATAAGCGCAAAGAGCACATAAAAATATTTTCTGTGATTTTAATCATGTTGAAGCACACAAAATGAAATGTAAATATTATGAAATGCGCAATATGTATTACGGAAACAATTGAAATAAACATTGGTTTATTTATTTCGAAATTAACTAAATTCGCTGATAAGCACATAGAGCACATGAAAATATTTTGTGTAACATCAATCTTATTTGAGCACACAAAAAGAAACGACAATACTTGGTAGTGCACAATATGTTTTACGAAAATAACGTCTTTGGCTTAGAAAGTTGAATTATTCACAAATTGGTGCAGGTAGTGATACTTATGGTGTGCACTATACAACGGAGTTGAGGCATCAAATTACATAGTTGTGCTGATACTGATAAAAGCTCTCAAAATAAAATTTGATCGCCGTCAAGCGCTTGGAAATCCCGTCTCCAAACTATGCCTATTTACATATAGGTCCATTCCCTTTACCAAGGAGGAATTGCCGTCTAGCACTTGGGAATACCGTATCCAAACTACAGGTACGATGTCTGTTTATATCTTTAGGTCCATTCTCTCCGCCGAGGAGGGATTGCCAATCAATGAGAACCAGATCACAGTCATCGTTCGCTGTCAGTCTACATCGTCTCTTCCACAGTAAGACATGAGAGTTGAGCTAGTTTCTCCAAAGCCGCTTCACCAAGAGCTCGAAGATTCCAGACCTACACGAGTGGCCCCACAACGTTATAACAGCCATACTCCTTCTCCAAATTTTTTGTCGCTGGACTGTCATTGAAGTGAGTTTTTTATTGAAAGTTTTCATTCTTCCTTAGATCTTGCTTACTTCATCTCGAGCACATTTGACCAACCCCTGCCAGTCCCTTTGAAGCCTCACGTCTCAGAACCACACATCATTATCAGTTCGACAACACTTTCACACAACCTCCTCTATAAAATTACTTTCATGTACTATTTTCGTACAACTGCCAGCAAGCCTCCCCACGCTTGATACCTTTTTTTGCATTGTTTTTTACCTCCTCGTCTAATTCACGTTTCGTGGCCACAAGAAGTCCCGAGTTTTCAAAATAGCTCATTGCCTCTAGCACGCACTTCTGCATTAAAAGTTCCGCATAATCCTTCCAAAAACTCCTCCCATAAACACCTTAAATCTTTACCCTAGTTTATAGACGAGTATAACCAATTCATTGATCAGTCTAGAGTGCGCTTATGTTAGTTGAATTTGGTTAAACATAATTGTACACCTTAAAATATCGTTGATTATAGGATGCCCTAGAAGTGGCAGACCTTATTCGGGCCCACAAGAAGCTATAATCAAACGTGTCCATTCTACTAGAATTGAGGATCAATCTACTCCTGTATCGCTTGTGGTAAATAAATGGTTCAATTTGTTTTCACATGGAAATTCTTTCTCCCACGTGTTCTTTCACACTTTGTGCACCAGCCTGCGCAATTAAATTTCTGACCCCAAAACTAATGCTGAACTGCCATCAAAGAGAAGAGCTGGGTTATATCATAAGCCCTCATCGGTATAAATAACAATTTCAGTCTTCCACTTGACACTCGTTTTCATCTCGCGCACAACTCCATCACGCACAACTTCATCGCGCACATCCATACGTTTTAAGTAACCAGAAAAATCTAACACATTTCTGGCGCCAGCTTAACAGCACTTCAAGCCCCTAGTTCACCTAATTTCTTGCTCTTACGCAAAGATTAGCAGTACAAAAACATCTTACAGCCCCATGCAATTTACACTCATGCAATACACTCTACTCTTACTCATCAACTCTACCATGCGACTTCTTAAGACCCAAACGTACCATGAAACGCTTGTCATCCTAAGTAACTCTGACATATTCGTCGCACTGTGAGTATATGAAACACGCATCCTCTACCCTTCCTTACTCCTCTTTCAATGGTCTTTTCAAGTGTTCCTTCGTACGAGTCACAAGTATTCAGCCTTACACCTTACAAAACAAACTTATCAGACCCTATATCTCTTGCATAACAACACTCATGCCCATTCTTTTGTCTTTATTGAATGGAATCACACGTGCATTTCTGAAATTCGATACTTAACTTATTACAAGACAAGTTCGACAACCGTACCAACCAATATATCACTGTCACACCGTCTAAATCCACAGCGGCGACTCAATCCGAGTGCTTCAACTGACCACTTGCAGGTCAGGATAACATCCACTTCCGCTCTCGTGACATATTCATCACTGTGTCCTCTTACCACAGGCATCGCTTTTCATCCTAGAAATCGCAGAACTTATTCGGGCCCACAAGTAGCTATACTTAAATGTATCCATTGTGCTAGACTTGAGAAACAGTCCGCTGTTCTATCACCTGTGGTAAATAACGTGTCTAAATTGTTTAAAATCTCTTTCTGTATTTGCCACAATCACCGCCGGCTTTCCGTCCTCTTTGTTCAACAATCAGTATATATTTCCTGTCTTTGAATTTAAAACCGCAACACGTTCAGACACCATCCCTTTCACATGTTTTCACCCTATGTTTTCTTGCTGCCTCGTGCTTCCGTACTCTTTTCACTTCCTTCCGAAACATTTTCTTGGTTCGAAATTTGCAACTTATAAGCGAACATCAAATTAAATGAAGCCAGAGTAAGTATTGTCAAATGGATCAATTACATAAAATAATTATGAACGGTGCAGCTTTCGCGGTGCAAAATGTCATCAAAATCATGGCCAGGCGTATTCATTCATTTAACTCGTTTTACAGAGATGTAGAAATATGAAGGAGATTCCATTCATTTAAATCATTTCAACTTCGAGCAAAATCACTACTCGATTTAATTTGACTATTTTCAATTGACGCTCTGGCAGTGAAATCACAAAATTATATATGAAAGGCTAGAAATATTCCCAATTTTTCAATAACTAATTTTCGTAATTTCTAACTCTGTGGGTTTAGCACAGAAAACGTCTTTCTAAACAAATAACAAATTAAAAATTAATTCACTTGTAATATTCTTACAATTAGTGACTAAACTAGTAGCAAATTTACATTTGATTCACGTTTAGTATCTTACAATCAGTGAAAAATCCATTATCAACACGATTTGCAGTATCAACAGAAGCACGAGACTCGATCAGCTCGGAGCTACAAAGGCACCCAAAAATCGTGTCTGAAAAACTCGCCCTGCTCTCGATGAAAATAAAAGCATTGAGCACCATCATCGCCTGGAGCGGTGTAGGAAAAATTTCTGAGCCTTTCGACCTAAACTCGTAATGTGTTTCATTGAGAAAAATCCCTTGCATCGCCACTGAAACTGCGAAAAAATATCGCGTAGCAGCACCCAACTCGCTTCAAGTCAACGCCGTGTTTTGCGCCTTGTTTTGTTGTTCGGTCCCTCGAGGCTACGACGGCTGCGCCTTGAATGTATCTGAACGGGTCAGTTCTTTGCTTGAATCGCAAATTAATGAGGAACTTGAAAACGAAAAAATTTCAAGGAAATTAATCATATTTCATGGGAGAACGTTTCGGAGTCAAGCGCCATCCTCAGTTTAAAAAAGTACAAATTGTTCTGTCTGCAAATACCAACGGTAATGTATGATTTTTAGACGATTTTAAGTCGACGCAGCAGAACAACCTTAAGCAGAAAATTCATTTTTTGGTTTATCTACGCTACGTGCTGTTTTCACCAGCCCAAAATTCACATGCTTTAGACTTTTCAAATGAAATTTGAAGTTTTCGATATCAGGTATGTCTGTGGGGATACCAAGTGCTCTTAGCAAAAATTTCTGCGAAAAATTTGTTGAACTGGAGAAGTATCTTTTCGAAAAAGCTAGCCCATTGCGTGGCCCGGTTAACTGAAGAACTTTCGAAACTTAAAACAACAAGAGTATTTTTCTCGATATTATTATCTAACATTTTGCAATACCGTGTAGTATCCTTCAACACAACCGTGATGGTTTTCTTTGACCTAACTGAGATTCATCTTGCGGAATTATGCAACTGCATCCATAAGACATATTTTTGCAATCATTAGCTATACTTTCTACATGTTTACTCAGCGTTCGTTCTTTAGATATTGTGGGTAATATTCCACTCGAAAATTACTCCACTCAGCATGAAATATGACGCCTCTATACTTGTTTATAAGTCTCTGGCTGCTGCACACTAAGAACCTACACTCGGTATGAAACTATGAGACCTCTGTGGTAGTATACAAATCACTAACTACAGCATTTTGAAATACTTACTCTTACATGACATCTTCGTACTTGTATGCAAGCCTTAGGCTACTGCACGCTAAAACTCTTACACTCAGTACAAAACCTTGACATTCCTCCTACAAGTCTCCGGCTAAAAATTCGATACACCTACGCTTCGCACAACTGTTCCTGTTCTTGTATACAAGTCTCACCCTAAACACTCTAAGAAACAAAACATGATGGCAATGACGTACAAGGTAATTCATAACCATTAAGTATTCGACGAAATGTGACGATTTGCACCCGAATTTGTTTCTGTGACTCTCCGTGTGTAGCTGCTAATGTGCCAGCTAATAGAATTCCGTTTAACTAATTCGTATTTAGTAGGATGCCCTAGAAGTCGCTGAACTTGTTCGGGCCCACAGGTAGCTATACTCTAGTTTGACCATTGTACTAGCCTTAAGAAACATTCTACCTCTGTATCACCTGTGTTAAATAAATTGTTTGTTTAAATTTTTCTAAAATTGTTTAACTAAAATCACAACCTGCCGATTCCTGTTCAAGTTGATGTTCATCATTCACTTTTTAAAAGTTCTTCTCAAGTCAGTTCAATTTTTGGAAATGAATTCCGTGCTTTGAGGATGAACTCTGTACCTGTTCCTTTGATGTAGTTCGCATATTTTGTCCTTTGCAGTCGAGATAGAAAATCTCAGTGCTTTGCATTCGTTTTAGGCAGATTACTTTCACTTTGTATTTTGAGCAGTCACCGGGACATAAAATGCCTGCCGGTACGTGGACAAGTCTTATCTGAAATTCGAGGTAAAAGAACGTGAAAATATTTACAATTTTATTCCAAGGCCTTCATGCATTTTACGCTTAGAGTAGCACACCTTGCCGTCAAATTCGACGGCAATATTTTGGACCAGCTGCCTTCGTTCTCTCATTTCGGCTCTCATTACGTTAGCGTCAACGTGAGTTCCGTTTTTTGCGAACCATTTTTATTTTTCGTTCCCTCATTTCTCCTGCCTTATCATCGGAATGTTTTCAGCATCATTTCGAATTATTTTTGCTACAAAACACATTTCGGCCTTTCGTTAAGGCATTTCAGGGCTTACGAAGCTTGAAACGGCGTCAGTTCCAATTTGCAGCAGTTGTTACATTCGGAACCTCACATCTGTTTTCTGTGTTCATCTGTTGCAGATGTGTTGAGGCAACCATGCTATGTTCTTCGTCCAGCCTTTACTCCTGATTCTTCCTTTCACTCCTGTGGCCCTCATACTCTTTCTCATTTTCTACCCGCTGATATCGCTTCTTCTTTCCTTAAATATTACAATATGTTATTTTAAATAAATGAGTTTCATTATTATTATTCATTTTATAATATCATTTCATATTCCATTATTTTATTATATATAACCTATTATACCACTAATTGTTTCTTCAATTTTATCTTTGAAATGTTCTGATGCTTTTACAGGTCTTCTGATCGCCTGTCTACTGTGGGATCTTGGAATAGGCTTTACTGTGCGTCTAAATTTTTATTTAATTTTTCTTCTCTTCATCAGAGGAGGTTTCAGTTTTAAAAAACCTATCAGTTTTTTCTAACAAGTGGCAATTTGTAAGAAAGGTTTAAAAATTTGAAAATACCCTATTTTTTTGCACATAATACATACTTCTGTGGAGTTTAACAAACATTAATTTTTAGGAAAAGAACTGTTATATATCGGATTAAAATTAAGTTTCTCTCTTGAAGTGTCAAGCTTCTGCCCACTGATTGCTAGTTTTGTCGATACATTGTTCATTTTACTCTATTTTACCGGGACTTTTGTCGTATAGTTCATGCTTTATTGGGAGGAAATCATTGAAGAAAACACATAATACTGAAGCAAAATATTTGCATCAGTAATGTTTACAGTGGCTTTTTTAGCCATTACTACCTGAGGTACATGCAGATTCAGCCAACAATGAAATAGTCAACCAATAATACACACATATTAAAAACCAATTTACCATTTTCTACGTCTTTGTTCCGTTGGATGTTGAAAACAAATTTCAGATCATATTTCACCGAATTTTTTTAGGGTCAGCTCATCCAAACCAAGGATAATTTTTCTTCACTGGGATCCTGTAATTTTTTGTTGAAGTTGCTCACATCTCCCTGACTTTATTTTTACTCAAAGGTGCTGGTCTTCATGTGTAAATTTCACGCTCAAAATATGAGCTTGGCGTGAGTGTGTTTTAAACAGCAGTGTCAAATCTTCATTGACGCAAGTTTAAACTGCATTTGAAATTGTATTTTATTTGAGATACGACAAATCATCAAATGAAATCGTACTATTACCTCAAACGAACGTTTTGCATCTCATTACGTCTGTTGTTTAGCTCACGAAATCAAATTTATAAAATTTTGATGCTGAGTCTTATAAGTACGCGAATTGAAACATCAAGGTTGTTGATGCTGAATGAGTCCACGGTTCATACATCAAAGTTGTTGATGCTGCATTATATAAGTCGGCAAATGCAAACCATTAAAGTCGTTGATGCTGAATGATGTAAGACTGCGGTTTTAAACCATCAAAGTCGTTGATGCTGAATCAAGTAAGTCAGCGGTTTTAAACCATCAAAGTCGTTGATGCTGAATCATATAAGTCTGGGAATTCGAAGCATCAAAGTCGTTGATGCTGAATCATATAAGTCTGGAAATTCAAAGCATCAAAGTCGTTGATGCTGAATCAAATAAGTCTGCGGTTTTAAACCATCAAAGTCGTTGATGCTGAATCATATAAGTCTGGGAATTCAAAGCATCAAAGTCGTTGATGCTGAATCAAATAAGTCTGCGGATTTAAGCCATCAAAGTCGTTCATACTGAATGAGTCTAAGAATTTAAGCCCTTACAATTTTGGATGCTGAGTTTCATAAGATAACCGCCTCGAAGAGCAGTTAGGAAAATTCGAACCAAATTTTACCGTATTTTAATCAGGTCGTGGAGCTGGAGACCTAAACTTCAAATGCCCAATTTTCTAATAGAGTGCTCATTCATGCCTCTACAGTGTATCATAATTGGTAATCTACAGGAAGAAATTTTGCTTGGAGAAAAACGTAGTCTCACAATAAAGAAGAAAATTTTTTGCCACCTTTCTCTCATTTAGGAGAAAACTCTGCAACCAATGCAAGTTTTATATATATACATTGCATAATTATGCAAGTGGATTTGGTTAAGACGAGATGTACAGTATTACTCTGAGTATTGCAGTAAAATAATACAGGCCAAGAATATTAGTTTCGGGGTTAATTAAGGTCTTTTGAAAAATATTCAGAGGGATTAAAATGACTGGGAATCATATTTTAATTCAAATTCTTCTCAGTTCTTCTGATCGCGCTACCAAATGTTAATAAACAAGTACCACTAAAGAGAATGAAGTAAATAAGGAAAGAGAAAACTAACAAATTTAGGTAACAACCGAAGTAAGATAAACTAAGTCACGGTGACAACACGTTTCATTTAATTTGCTAAAACCCACTTTTTAGATAAATAAAAACTTTTGTAAATCTAACAATAATTTTAGGAATCCGAAGTCGTGACTGTCACGCAGGGCTATAGAGTGCGATTGTCAAAAACAAATGAAAGAAAGAAAGAATAAATATTGTGTAGATCATAAACGCACCGATAAAACGTCCATGTTGCCTTATGTTGTGGTGTAAAACACATATTTAATAATCGTCATTATAATTGTCATCATCGCCTCTTTAGGATTTCTGAACAATTATCGAGCTTTAAACAATATTGGCTCAATTTGCGTAAATATTTAATCAGTTTGCACTAATACTTGCTCAGTTTGCGTTAATATTAGCTTAGTTTGCGTTAATATTTGCTCAGTTAGTGTTAATATTAGCTCAGTTTTCGTTAACATATGTTCAAATAGTGACAATGCTCAGTTTGAAACATTACTGATATTTCAAATGATAAGCTTTCATGCCTAGATTTGGGATAAGATCAACTTTGATGAGGTGTCGGCTTTTTGTTGTCTAAAGCATTGTAGTGACTACACTTCAGTCACTCCTGAAAATCTCATCTAGTCATTTCAATTGTTCAGCAATCCTAATGTACCAATGTAAATTTATTCAAAATGAAGTCCAACTGCTCCGTTCTCTTTCACCGATACGCACTGCAGGAGAAACTGTGAATGCTGCCACCTCACTCGCCCTAATGGAACTCAACGGCGGAGGTAGCGCCATCTGGGCCTTACATCTGGTGACCCAAAAGCATCACCAGCTCCTACATCTGGTAACCCCAGTAGTTCAAATAATTGGAGACCCCTGCAGTCCTCAAGAGGGCCCACAAACAGGCCGAGGCTTCTACAATGCCTGCCCCTTTTAACTGGTGACCCATAGCAGCATCTACTACTGCTCTCCAGCTTCAGCTGATGCAGCTCCAAGCAACCTTCGTCGCAATTTCCGCTAGGTGTTCCTATCGCCGTATGAACGTATAACCAAGCGTGAAATGAACAACTAACCGGGCCGCCAAAACGCCTACTGCCCGGCATCAAGCTCGGCCTCAACGCTCGGCCTTAACGCTCGGTCCTAACGCTTGGCCCTAACGCTCGGCCCTTAAAAATTATCTTATGTACATAATAATGCATAATTTTGGACATAATTTGTTTCCCATGCGATAGAGAACTGAGCGAATATTAACGCAAACTTAGTATATACTAACGTAGAGTGATCCAATATTAACGTCAACTGAGTCAACATTTAACGCGAACTGAGCCAAAATTAACGCCAACTGAGCCAATATTAACGCCAACTGAGCCAATATTAACGCCAACTGAGCCAATATTAACGCAAGCTGAGCCAATATTAACGCAAGCTGAGCCAATATTAACGTAGGGTTAGTTAATATGAACGTAAACAGAGCCAATACTAACCTAATCTGAGCAACTATCAGCGCAAACTGAGGTTGGGAAATGATGCGCGTAGATGACGCACTAGCCGTGCGACTCCATTAGTCTTCTTAATTCTAGTCTAATCTTCTTCTCGCACTCTGACAGCAACGGAACCTGAGACTCGGTCCATGCACAGCTTGGCTTTGAATATACTCCCTATGAAGCAAACAAGCGCGGCACCGCGGCATCCATTATTCGGATTGCTTGCCGTCAATGTTTACTAATTCACGTAAATGGACGAACAAACTTGCGAAAATATGAATCAAACCGAGATACAACGGCAAGCATGGAATTTTTAAACAGTTGGCTGCGTCTTATAAACTCAGTAGTTATGATACAAGCTGGAATATAATTTTATTTCTGGAAAAGGTTTGAGGACGAATAAGAAGTCTTGAATTTAAGCCATATTTTCTTATACGGTTTTGATTAGTCTGGAATAAATTTTTTTCAACCTTGCCACTCTAGAATCGGGATCTCTGAAGAAATATGTATTTACTAAAAATTACCTTTAAAGAAAGTACCATATTTAAAAAAAGGTAAACGGGAAACGAGAATCGTGGAAATTGACCAGTCTTTGACCAGGTAACGATTTTGTCTAAAATCAAATTGTACTTTTGCGTATAGGCGAAAAGCTTTCGAAAATAGCACGTATTAGGAATTATACAACTTGTACAACACATATTTTGCTGAAAGTTATATAAGATTATTGAGATCTTATTGAGGATTATGTGGAAGATAGTTTTCTTTACATCGTTTTCAAAGTGAAACATTTTTCAGTCATTTGGAACGCCGGGTGAGAAAAATGTTTCAATAGTTTCTCCCACGCTGATAGTTTTGAAGATCAATGCATCTATCTTAATCAGGATCGGCACTGGTCTTTCAGCAAAATAGTTGTCATGAAAAATGGAAGTCGCACATGAACAATAAATATCGAGGAGTAACATTTGACCGTCACAAAATTAGGTTTTTAGTAATTTTAGTAATTGCGGGATTGTGAAGTTCACGCTGCATTTCGTTAAACAAATAAATTTGCATGGCTTTTCAACAACGGTTTTGAAGAATTAATTTTATTTTAAGGGTAATTTCAGCCTTTCAAGTTCCCTAGTTCGATAAATTGTTATAAAAAGAACTAAATTCATTAAATGATAGTTTCAATAATGTATACCTTTGGTAATGAGTACTTCTACGTATTCTGACTCTTATCTTGCATAAATGACTAATTCTGCATAGCGCGTTTTGGTGAGAGTGAGATGGGTCCGAACAATTGACACCTCTCAGTGAAAAAAAAACTTTCGATGAACCGTCCACGAGTTATTGACCTGTTCTAGCGATCCCTCAACGCGACAGCAATATATCCGTGTCATGAAGCCAATCAAACATGGCAGACCAAAATAAATGAACGAAAAATGTAAAGCGCGTCAAAATTGCAGTGACCGTGAGCAAAACCATTCGTCCTTTTCTGTGAAGTAACCATACTTTAGAAATTATTTTAAAGCGAAAAATAGCACAGCAAAATATTTACACGGAAGATGTAAATCGCATCAAAAATGCAGCGACGTTGAAGAAAAGCATTCGTAGCCTTCGGTGAAGTTCCAGGTTAGTAGTAGATATGTCACTATTCTTTAAAAATTAAGCATGCATCAAACTGATGAGCACTGTCGCGGCTAATTGAAAGTAATACAACTTTTTGTTAAGCTCTGGCTTCTTTTTAACTGTCAGACTATATTTGTGGAAAGCGTTGGGAAGCCAATTTCTTAGCCTGTGATGTATTTTTGTAGAGCTTTATATGTATAGGAGCTAAAATTTCTGAAAGTCAACTGTAACATGAAGCTTAATTGAATTTGTTATGTTTATTCGATCATTTTTGTGCAAGATTTCTGGGGTTAGTTATTTAAACAATAGATCTATCTAGGTCTTTTTGTTGCAATGTTAACAGAACGAGACTTAAATAAATCCACTGATTCAGAGGATAAGGTCTCTTTTGTTTAAAGCTGAATATTAATTTAAAACTAAAATTTTAGAGTTGTTAAGTGCCGATGTATAATAATATTGCAAAATAATTTAAATAAATGCCACATCGCATTCGTGCTCTGCTATTCTCGAGCTAACATTAATATAGTCAAACCGATTTACCGCTTCACAAATACAACGGCCAACTGAGATTACAGCATTCAGAAGATTGAATGAGCTAAGACTTTGTAGTACACATAACCCAATAATATGGCAATCCATAATTCATTAAAACGACATTCCAGAGTAACATTTTTAACCATTTCTCTGTGAAAGGAGAATCAATAGGCAGTTATGTTAAGCTGTATAAATTGGTTATTGATTTTAAGGGAATAAATTTCCTTAGCTAGACAAATGGATGATAACTGAGCGCATCACCGTTGAATCTGACAGATAACGAATTATTTTGCAGACTGACGGCGAATTGACCGATTAAATTCTGGCAATAGAAGCAAAAGAATTTCTTGTCCTGACGAAACCTATTTGCGTTAACCAAAATATAAATCGCCAATAAGTATGTCTAAAACATTTAGTGAAGTTACCAATTGCTGAAAAATATGATTTTGCAGTGGCTTGTACTGAAATATTTATTTTGCGGGGGGCTGTATTTGTTGTAAAATATTCCACTGGATGGTTGCAACATTCTAAGTTAAATAACTAAAGAGTTGCTTTGTGAAGAAGTAGCAAATTTAGGAGTTCTTACCTGCTAAAGTGTTTAATTGAGCAGTTTCTCCCACACCGAAGTGTGCGTAATTTCGTCACTCTTACTAAAAATTGTCGTCTTTTTGTGAGGGTGAGAATAAAATCTCACTTATTCGTACAAACGATTATGTCTTCTTCCACTACAGAGAATGTATTATAACATCAGTCTGAGAGTGTTTTCTAGTAACTCCGATTACGTCTAACATTTTGACCTTAATTTATTTGTGGAAAATTTTGCTTCAGTTCAAACATATGCTAAAAATTCAAAGAATTGTGACTCACTTTAAAAATTCTAATCATAATTCTGACATACACAAATGATGCTCATTTGTCTCCTAAATTTTATTAGAACAATCAACTTCATGGACAATGCAAGAAATACCTAAATAACAACGGGCAAATAAATTTTGAAATAGATTTGTCACTTAAAATCTCTCAGAAATGTTTGGAATTTTTGAGACCGAGAGTCAAGTTTACTTGCAGCGCTCACTGTGCTCCTGATGCATTTCCTTCATTGATGAAAAGCTTTAATTAGTGGTTTCAGATACAGGGTGGAGCAAAAAGAACTCATGGATTTGACTTGCGTAGTATCAGGGGCAGGAGTAGAATGGCAGGATGGGGCACCTGTTCTTTGGTAAATTAGCTTGTCAAAATTATCGAACATCAGGCGATATTCTACTCTTAACACTGATACTACGCTAAGACAACTCATGCGTTCATTTTGCGCCACCCTGTACATCTTTTATTTAATTTCGAAAGCACCGCTTCAATTACTGAATGACATTTTCATCCTTTTCTACTTGGCACTGTACTGATTGATTTGTTTCTCATTGTGTTGTATTACAACAATAATTCGCTCGCTCATCTATTTAGGACTTTTAGGTCACGAAATATGTTACGCTCTTTGAAATCAACATTTTTTGAAGAAACGGTTTTTATTACATTTGCGTTCACATCAGGTTTTCCCCTACACCAAAATAAGGAAGGGACTGCCACGTGTTACCGAATTTCAAAGAACACATCAGGGTATATACGAATTCGGAACGAAATGGAAAAATATTTGTTAAGGTCATTTAAGGAAGCGTATTCCGAATCCCATTTGAACGGTAGAAGATCACCTCCACTAAAAAGTTAAGCCGAGTTATACTGGGAGAGAATTAATGTTCGAGCGACACGACAGTAATCTGTCTCAGAAGAGGCAGGATGTTTCCACGATGGCAGCAGCAGCAAGTCTGCTGTGCTGGTCTCCTCTGCCATGAAATTATTTCAATTCAATTCCTCTAGAGCATGAACTCTGAAATTGAAAGGTAGCTTCCAAGCGCACCACCATAATCAACGCTGGAAAAGCCCAAGTGAGTCAATCTAAAGAAGGTAAATTAAAAGTTGGTTTTGGGTCTGCTGTAATATAAAATGGTCATTATATTTTACTTCAAACAATTTAAAATAAATGTTTTTGGAGGCTTCTGATGTCAAAAAGCGGAAGTTAAGTTTATAATTATCGTCTATAACTCAATACATTCAACAGTGAATAAAAAACCATATTTTGATCTCCTGTAACGCATTTCGGACAACTAAAATAATCTTGTGGTTTTTCTTAATCACGACGCATTTATTTTACAATTCAAATCTACTTATTATTGAATTATGCTGAGGATAATTAAGTCACTCTGAAATGTGAGACTTTGTTCCTAAATGACATTAAAATTCTGTAGCGATGGACGACATTGTATACATGACGCGTAGAAATTTTTAGCTCATTGTTGTTCTTTTTTGAAAAAAACACGAATCTGTTCTGTTCACTTTCATATTTTTCAAACCTCAGTGCACCAATACAGAGGTGCAGAATTTGAAAGTTTCAAAAGTTCTAGTCTCGCTGATCTCGAGGCAGGAACAGCTGGCGCCGGTACATAGGTGAAAACAAAGTATATATTCGAATTCCACACACACCTTACACGAGTGAGACTAACTCCCAGTTTTTCAATAAATACGATGCTTAGTTCAAGTTGCGAATGACTGAAAATAACTAGCATTAAGTTCTATTCGTAAGAGTTGAGGTTAGAATTAGTGTAGATGACGTCTGGTAATCTGCAGATCGACCGTGCTCTTTGAAGTTAAAGAGCGGTGGCCAAACCCAACATAAAATAAACCTAGCGGTTTATTTTTCGAAAGACTGGTTTTAAAATGAGAGCCTTCGTAACCTCTTTTAAATAAGCACCTTCGTGATTTTCACTCTTACTCATCTTCTCTGTACGTAAAACAGGTTATTTATGCTGTGTATTTCCGATTTCAAACTTTGAAAGTCAACATTTAATACGTCCATAAATGCTCCTCAGAATAATTTTTCTCTGAAGCTTACTAGTCCTAGAAATTTTTTTATCACTCACGCCAAGTTTATCTTCTAATTAAAGGATTTACACATTATTTGATGAAATTTACCGTATGAATAAATATCCACTGCTCTATGACGTAGCGTAGTTTCCTATGTATATAATTGGGAATATTGTATAGGTAACTCACTCATTCCATAAAAACAAAGCAACATTCAGCAAAAGGTTCGCTTTGATGCCGAGCGTTCTATCGGATACGTACAGTACTTTCAAGACCAAGCAGATTCCTAGTAGACCCAGCACAGCAAAGAGCTTTATATGGAAGGAAGACATGCCTTCTGAAGTTCAAAGTTGTTCTTTGATGCTAAAACCCGATGATTCTAAATGTTGATTTTATATTCTTGGGAAGTCATTAAATTTTTCCTTACTACATCGCAAGACTTTGATAAATCTGTAAAAATATATTACCTCATTCATAAGGGATACATAGATAAATACACGAACTAGAAATATGCCTAAACTGACACTCGACCACAAGAATCATTTTTGTTCTGCATGTGCGTTCACAAATGCATGAACTAAAGTTCGAAGATTATATTGATTTAAAGTTTAACTTTCTTTTTGACTTATCTCTACCAGTCCTATCCGATGTGTTGATAGAATTTGCAGATTTTGATGCTTTTTAGCTAGGGAAGTTCACGTCAATCCGACCTCTATTTATTATTTGAGGACATTTCACCGCACCAAGACACGAGTTTTTTGTTCGTCTAGTTCTTAACGTTGAAGAAACAGTGGCGTAAAATAGATTTCTGATGAAACACAAGCTTATTATAAACTACGTTATATCGTCAATGAATAAATTAGTAACAAATTGCATATTTTTAGGGGCATGTAACATTTTACCCTCACCACTCTTCTTTG
>JACJUY010010958.1:0-19922 GCA_014220935.1 Platorchestia sp. MABIK
GGAGTGTTGAGACCAGGTGTGTGTGTTGGTGGCAGGGAGTGTTGAGGCCAGGTGTGGTGGTGGCAGGGAGTGTTGAGGCCAGGTGTGTGGTGGTGGCAGGGAGTGTTGAGGCCAGGTGCATAGAGACAGGAGGATAGCTAGATTGATGAGGTTTAAAACAATGAGGATCAGCGTAGTAAAAAAAGAAAAAAAAAAGAAATAATTTCACTAAGCTTCAAAACATTGCATCAGAACAACCTGTCCACGCACGAAGGAGTGCGGGAGACTTGACTTCGAAAGTTATGTCAGTTTTCTGATACCGTATTTACTGAGAAGTGAAGTTTCAAAAAAATCGATTTTCTTCGTGGTTATCGTTCGTGTGTATGAGGGAAGTGATCAGATCCGCGCGGCATGGGAGGTGCGTGGGATCGCTGCGGTAGTAATTATGCTTGAACCCAGTGTGAGACCGAGAAAGTCGATCAAAATACGTTGCTAAAACGATAATTTCTAGTTGTTGACCAAAACACGCTACACAACGAATACTGGACAACAGCGAATGTCTACACCACAGAGATGACAACAAATGAAGAGCCGTACACAAAATAGACTGTATTCCTCTCACACAGCATCTACAATGAATTAGACTGGCTTCTGCTCGCGCAGGAGCCAAGATAAGGTAATAAGAACGAGGAGGTCGAAGTCAGCAGTGAGGCGACAGAAAGGCAAGGGCCTGAGATGAGCACTAGGGACTGAACAGTGACGCGCCAGAAAACAAGAGCTCGAGATGAGCACTACATGGACTGACCAGTGTGGCGCCAGAAAGCAAGAGCCCAGGGACTGACCTCTCCAGGTGAAGGTGTCCTCACAGAGGCGCGTCTGGTTGCTGATGATGTAGGCGTTGAGGGAGCTCATGTGCTTCGTCCTGATGAGGCGCGTGCCGTAGTGGCTCTCGGACACGTTGCGCCACGAGAACAGCAGCTCGTGCTCCTCGTACGACTCTAAGGGGGCAGCAAAAACCTTCATTTGCAATTGGACTGTTCCTTTGTTAATGATATCGATGATAATTTTTGTTATATCCTAATGTTAATACGCCCACACACAATCGTAACAGCATTACGACGAACTTAGCTCGTCGTAACTCCACCCTTTAGCTCGACTCTAATGGGTGCAGCAAAAACCTTCACTTGCAACAAGACTGTTCGTTTGTTTAGGAGATCAATGATAATTTTTGTTATTATATCATGATATAAAAATACCCACGCACAACCGTGACAGCTTTAAAACCAAGTTGACGCTCTCCCGTGTCACTAGTTTAAAACTAGCGTGCAACTACGTAGTTCATAGATGTTTACGAACATTGGAACACTGAAACAAAATACAGCTGCGTAATAAACTTACTGCGCCTTAAGTTTTCAATTAAAAGACACTAAAATTACGCTTTTAATCCCGGTATTGCATCCTAAGAATTAGTTTGTAAGTTATTTGGGGAAAATCTAATGAAGCTTGGAATGAATCCTATAGCAAGTGCTCGATATGAGGCTTGAGAGATCTTCTGACCATCAGGCTAACTCTTGCATGCCGGGCATGGGCGGTCAACACCAAGCCCAAGTCCAAGTCTACACCAAGAGTGTGGGGCGGATGCGCCCAGAGTTGCATGAGGGACATGAACAATGCGTGGGGAAAATGCAGTGGTGAGTGACCGTCTCGCCTGCAAACCTGCAATAAGTGCAGGCTTACAATGCGTGGGAAGGACAATAAGAGTGAACAATGGAGAAAATTCCTGAATGCGTGGAGAAAATAAAAAGGTAAGTGACCATGAATTTACTGTAAACCTGCAATTAATACAGGTTTACAATGCGTGGGGAAAATAAGATGTCGACAAGAGACCATTTTAGGATGACAGCGAGGTAAAATACGGACACGAGACCATTGCAGCACGAGAGCAAGGATATGGCCGGCACTTGGCAGGTCAGGCCGAGTTTTGGCTCTAGACCAAGGACGGGATACTCAGGAGCCTCATCACGCAGCCTAGCCAGTCAAACTGCATATACATACCATACATTATATATGAACGTATAAATTCACATATATACATGTGTATATATCTACGTATATTAGGCTGGAGCTTATTTTTCAACTTTAAAAATGCTGCGCTCTCACCCTCTAAAAAGAGTCCACGAGGTCTGAAAATAATAATACCAAAATTTGGGGCAATTTGAAGAATATTTAGAGGTAGTCCAGACATCTACACGAGGGCGTCACGCTACAACGCACCTCAGTACGCTTGTGTAGACGTTCTTGTGCATCTAAGTTGGCTCAAATACTTGTATGAGCGTTAACTAATTTGCTCAACGGGCCGGAAGGACGCTGTGTAACACGTCAGAATTTATTAATTCATCACCAGTATTCCAAGTACAATTTTATACATCTAAGTTGGTTCAAATCCTTGTACGAGTGCTAGCACATTTGCTTACTGGGTCATAAGGACGCTGTGCAACATGGCCAGAATGTTTATAATTCATCACCATTACATATTGTAGCAGTAATCCTGTGCATCTAAGTCGATTCACATCCTTGCACGAGCGCTACCACATCTCTTACTTGGCCATGAGGACGCTGTGCAACACGCCAGAGTCTGTATAATTCATCAGCAGTGTTCGAGCAATAAAGCTTCAAGGGAAGCTTCCTGAGCTCGGCGTGTGAGCAAGCCACTTGGCACAGACGACAGACGCGGCAGGTAAAACTTGCGGCCACTTTTGATGTGCGGTCGTTGCGAGCACTCGAGAAAATGAAGGTCCGAGCGGAGCTTCAGGGACTTCTCACCGACCACAAAATGGTCCCAGCAAAGAAAGGAAGAAATGAATTTTCTATAATTTAAAAGGGAGGGATTATAATTGTTTTAACAACTAAAGAATGACGTGGTGATGGGAAGTGTTGTAGAATTCCTGCTGAGTATTGTGCCCCTGTTCAACAGTGCTGTCGAAAATCTTTTATAAAATGTGTATTCCTATTTTGACATATACAATTTTTGTATGATAAATAATTTGGTTTTCGTTCTTAAAAAATTTGCATCAACAAGATTGAACAGGGTCATTTCATTTGAGTACGATACGACATTTTGAGCTTTGTATAAGTTCGCAACAGTACTAGGTCCAAGTTAAGTCTCCGAAATAAGGGTATACCAGGTCTCGAAATGAAATTTAGAGATGCTCTAAAAAAGGATGATATAAGCGAGCTGAGACGTGGACTGTTTTTGAGAACCCTGCGTGCTGGCTGCCAGTTCACGATTAATGTGGACAATTACTGTATTTCTTCTCATATACTTATGTATGTATCTAACTGTAAGCCCTGGATTTACAAAGCAGGCAATATCACAGATATTCCCTGAGCTCTGTTATGGTTCAGGAATGATGATATTCCAGTAAATATTGTTTCACAGAACCTAAAATGCAAGACAACCTTCATAAAAACATAACGAGCAAGAAGCGCGTCCATCGAGTTTTAAAAAATCTGGGCGAACTCAAGTGTGGTAGGTAGCTCAAAATGTACGTAGGACAAAAAACATCTCCGGAGTTTTTACATTACACTCGACTTGATCAATCAAAACACCCCCAAGAGCTATCCCATCGAGAGGTTCTCGGGAAAACAGCGTCCTTCTCAGCGAAAACGGGTCAGCTAATCATTTCTCCAAATTTTTCAGCACAGCTTTTTGCTCGGCAGTACTTTTGCGTGCGCTGAGAGGCCGAGAGGGAGAGCGGCTGGCGTCGGCCGCGGCCAGAGCACATGGCGCAAATTGTGAATTTTGCGCCACTCCACTGGCCGTTTATTGGCTTCTCAGCCTCAAACGGACCGTCAATAAAAATTTGCTCCTAATTTGAAATGGCTCGCTGTTATTTTCGTCATATTTCTGTGGAGACGTCAAATGCATCGTGACTACCCGTCGTCGTGACAACAGCGCAGGCGATTTTGCATCAAATTCACGTGCGGCTTTCTGTTTGAGAAGTATTTATTTGAACGAGTTGATGTGCATAAACAAAGTTTTAAATTGTGAAGAAATTTGATTGTACCTCTTGAGAATTTAGCATTAATCAAAGGTAGAGATTTTCTATCGACTCAACACGGTAGTTTCTGATTTGAGGTGCTAGACAGTTAAAGTATTCATCTGGCGTCCTTTAACGAGAGTGTTTTATGAGCATCCGTTAATGGTTTTTCTGTTCTTGGGACTGAACACCACAGCAAAGCCTGAACCTGTTTAAATAATACGAAACTTTTGTACTGTGCCCGCATGATCGCCCATTGAATGAATTTGGCTCGACCGCAAGCCTGCAATTATTAAATATTCGACGAGTGTTTGTTTCCACATGCAATAGTTCCATGATCCCGGGTAGTTTTTGTATCACAATTTCAACAATGCATCTTGAAGCATCACATCGGTAAACTTGAAAGGAAAATGTGTGTGAGAAATCACGCGGCGCACAACACAACCACACTTGTGTCACATGGCACAATTTGCTGGAATCGCTCGTGCGCGCTGCGGCGCCTATTGCTGGCTCGAGATCTCGGCCGTGAATCTCGCCTTAAGCTGCATATCTCGCGGCCTATAAACTTCTCTTTGGATGCAAATAGGCGCAAAGTCACGAGGAAATACTATAACAATTTTTGCGTGCTATCAGGCTGCTTTCCCTTGATCTTGCAGGTTGTTGTTTCAATGTAAAAGCTATTATAAATAAAAGAGGGCGCTTCTCAGCTCTTTCTCTGCCGACATCGTTCTGCTTTATTGCCTTAGCAAATCGAGCATGGCAGCCTCTCTCCAGCCCCGGCGTCTGCGGAGCGTAAATACCAAGGCAATAATGTCACGCGACATGCAGCTGCTCCAGGTGCCTTATGAAACACTGCTCCAGAGTCACGGGCCCGCTCTCTTCACCGCACAACTCCGTAGCGTCCCAACGAGAAAAAAAGAAGTGAAGGCTCGTGAGGAAGGCACGCAGTTCTTGCTTTTTCGCGTAACGACATGCCCGTGATGAAGTCATCTCCACGTAGATTAATTAGTACAGAAACATGAGACTGCAACTATTGCATTGAGTTCAAAGCAGTTTCTGCCAGAAGATGCTCGAGCGCATCAGTGCTGGCTAAATTGTGCCTTATAAATGTCAGCGTTTAAGCTTTTCAGCTCAGTGAGCTGTACGCCCCTGCATAACAGAACTCGCTCGCCATTCACAGCTCAATATTTTCAAAGGAGCAGAGTGTACTTACCATGGCCTACACCAGATTGTTTTGAGTCTCCAAATGATCATAATTAGAGACATCTAAGTTTGAAAAAACGTGTCCAACGCATTCATCGTTTTTCGGCGCTGTTAACGGCTAGTTTGGTTAGGTTGTAAGTATCAGAATGCGAGATCGATTTCACCGCTCGAAAACAGTTTTATCCTTCCTAAGGAATATAAAAAATACAACTGCGTGATAACATTTCACCGCGAATAATAAACAATTTTTAGAAAGGTCGCAAAACATATGAAATGTCTTTCATTTATAAGGGTACGTGATTGAGCAATTTACCTGTGGGTCCCTAATGGCCTAATGCGCGATGAACGTGTTAAGTGCAGCATCGCGACCTGCGCCGCCCCCTGGAAATACACAAGCAGGATACTTTCGACGCCCTTCTGGGGAAAAGGAATGGAATTTTATAAATGGCTTGAGAAATGTGCTGCGGGGCAACAGTCCGGGGAGGAAGTCAGGTCACCGATGTCCAGCATGTGAAGGTCACAGTCGCGGTATGAAGCGATCGATGGAATTTTAATCCACAAACATGCAGGACCTGGTTCAGGGCGCCTCGTCTGGGCGAGTAACTTAAATGCTGCTCGCCCAGCTTACACCAGCCTACACCAGCTTACACCAGCCTACACCAGCCTGCCCGGCCTACACCAGTCTGCCCGGCCTACACCAGCCTGCCCGGCCTGCACCACACAGCCACCACCGCCTCACCACACGCCGGTTCATTCGGCCTCCGCTGGCTGCCTGCCAACCGCCTCCCGTGTGTTGTGTGCCGGCCTGGTGGTGCGTGTTGAGTGTGTTGTGTGTGGGGATGCGTGTTGCGAGTGTTGCAGCCTTACGTGTGGTGGTACGTATTGCACGTGTTGCAGGCCGACACTGATCACCCTGACTTGCACATCAGAAGCACAGCAGCACACAGGGCGCCGTCCTCACTCCTCTCTGTGGTCTCATACGTTAACACGCTCTTCTTACTTTGTTGACACGCTCTTTTTAACTCTGTTGCATGGTATTGAAAGCATTGTGTAGCCTCGAGTTTGTTTAAAGATTTGTCTGCCTTTGCATAGCCCATTGTACAAGTTATGGAATTGCGCGAATGTTCAGCTGCTCTACATAGAACTGAATGAATCATCACTGACATCCCACAGCGCTGCCTGACGTGCACCTCGTCGAGCCTCACGAAACTAACTCGAGAGAGACCTGCAGTTAGATAAGGCACATATGGCAGCACCTTGAGTTACATGCCAGGCGCAAAGAGCGGCTCCTTGCAGGGTTTGTTCCACCTTGTCTTCAAATGTGGCCAGCAAACAGGGACGTGCTAGCTGCGTTGGCAGCTTAGAATGGGCCAATTATAATTAATGCCTTCATTCAAACGACCATTTACGTCATCAACTTGATAAAAAATCTTCCTGTAAGACACCAATAAAAGTTTTGCACTACCAGGACACTGCACAAATGTCTCAGAAAAAGCAACCTCTGCCATTTGATGCCGTTGCAGTTTCATTTTCTCTGCTAGACAGCAGCACACAACTTCCCAGGCCTGCCACGGCGGCGGAAGTTTGGTAAAATGTTTCCTGCGGTGCGGCACTGGTGCACACCTAGTGCCAATGATGCGTAACTAGTGTCACTGGTGCACACCTAGTGCCATTGGTGCGTAACTAGTGTCAGTGATGCCGTTATCACAGTCACCACGAAGCTGAGGCGTACACCGTCAGTGAGGTTTGCATCTCGCAGGAAGTGGTGAAAGAGACAGAGATGATGACGTCAACGCCAACGCTTTCATTCAGGAACAATAACAAATGGAAGTAGACCGCATATGTTATTTAGCAATGTGCGACTCCTAAGCAAAACGAATAAAATTATGAATGTTGTAGACCTCGTTCTGCATCATTTGAAAATTTCTTTGAATACAAAACGAAAATTTCGCAACAAAATGCTCGCGGGTTGAGAACAACTACTCTGCGTTAGACGATGTTGTGCAATTCAACACTCTGTATTAAAATAGACATTTACAAGCCCTTTCCTTTTTGTACAAGCTATTCAATGCGGGATGAAAAAGTTCTTAGTGAATATGATTTTGTTACTTTATGCAGTTTTTCAATTATGGTACCTGGTGATGTTGAGCGAATGATCATTTTAAGCTGAAAAAATTAAGTGCGCCTAAATTTGTGGGTAAAATTAGCAATTTGGGAGAAATTCTCCACGTGGGAACATTAAAGGCAAAGAATCGCTTACATTTTAGCAGATGGTACCACGATAACTCATGTAGGAAAGGGGCTTGAACAGAAACTCAATAGCAATAGAAAGTATAATTTTTAGCGGAAAACTCGTACTGAGAAGAGCAAATCAATATTTAATCAACGTGTTATGACAGTAATTACTGTCGCTAGGGAAAATATTTCTCCGGCTCACAAGAGGCGAGGGGGACCGAAGCGTCAACTGAAATGCGTTGTAGAATTCTTAGGAAGGTCCCAAATTTGAAGGAATCCAAAATTGAACTTCCCCAACGAAATAGCGTAACTTTATATGAATTTCCTGGGCCAAGAAGTACATGAAAGTTGAATTTCCGGAGATTATTTAAAGAGAAGGGAACAGGGCTACTTTAGACGGGCGCTATAGTTTGTCAAGAGAATGCATTTTAGACAGCAACAGTGTTCTCTGATGTGAGATGTTCTGAGCATCCACTGTCCGTCGCCGAGACAGGTTAGTTGGACCATCTCGGTTTCCTGAATGAGTGACGCTAAAATCAGAGTCCAATACGGATTATACAAATCGGTATTTTTTCCTTTGGTACCAAGTCCCAAACGAGGAGTTTCAAGCACAAGTGCATTTTTATGCATGCTACTGCTGCTAGCCATGCTTCAAGACTCGCCACGGAATAATTGAGTTTTGTTGAACATATATTGATGAAGTGGTATCCGGTCTCACAGGACTTCAAATGTATTGATAATACTTGGTGAATCGTCAAATCTGACATGCAGTATATCTTAGCGATAAACAATATCAATTTCTTGTATCAAGCTGAAGCTCTCACCCGTTCGTCCTTTTTGCTCAATACGGTTGCTTAATTCCGGAGAATATGAAGAGATTATAAACTTATTTTTTAAGCTGATGCTTTTGATGCCTTTACAGCTGTTTCGTCCCGGCTTCATAATCCATGGAAAAATAGAATATCAGGATCTGTTTTTCAAATTCTGTCTGTATATCTGTGAGGAATAACTTAACAAAGGAGATGTTTTGATAAATTGTTTCATGTGTTTAATAAGCCATAATAGATCTACCTTAGTATCATTCTTAAAGGTGTCATTCTTCAGTACTGATCTGCTTAATTTCTTAATCCCAATGTCCTTGATTTCTCATTTCCAATCTTTGCTTTCTTAGTTTCATTTTGCCTGGTTTCTTGATTACAGTATGCTTAGTTTCATGATCTGACTGAGATCGGGCCTCAAATACACCTTACTGTAGAACGCCTTCTTGACATTTCGTGTTCAACGTCCGCGAGGATGTGATTTCATCTTACGATTGAGAAACGATTTAATGATGTTTTTTTAAATATGCAATTTTCTTTGGGGTGAAATGAAAAAATTCCCTGAAACATCATGCTGTGGAGAAAACATATTCACGAAGGAATTTGAAGACGTCAATCGAACCAATGTCCAACACCATGTTCGAACTTTATTGGAAAGAAACTGTTTTTCCTTTATTTATTTTATTTTCTGTCGAGGTGATACGCTGATGCTGCTCCGTTCTGACTGCAGAGACGTGAACATGACAGCAGGTCGAGCGGAGACTCCGTCGCAAGGTAAGGCTAAATCACTATGGTTACTTCTGACCATTAATTAATTAATGTTTCGTTGGCACTTGCGCACGTCAGCGAGGCACGAGTGGTCAACTACATGGTATCCGGTCCTTGATGAATGTTTCGGGGCTTTGCAGCACTGGCGGTAAACTTCCGAAAGAGCTCCCATGCACAGCGCATCCACGCCCCATACCGGAATGTGGCAACGCTTGCTGTGGAATGCTTCCGAGCATCCTTGGTACGTAGCAGGCATCCGTCACAGAGCGAGTGAGGATGCGATTGAGAGAGCGTTAGAACAGAATTCAAATTATCATGGACTTGATAATCTAACGCGAGAGATCACAGCCAGACCAAATTTATAGAAAAATCCGGTTCTTAATGCGTTTATTTGCATATGCCGGCACATATCTAAATACTGAAAGGAACAAAAGCGCCTCAAATGATCACTGCTCGAAGTTCAGATCCAAGAGCAGCTCACATAATTGAATGCACAGGAAGAATACCTTGAGCAACTCGCGAGATAAACTTGAGCGACTTCCATAGGAGTGAGTCTCTGAAAGCTGGAGTTACGTCCAAAAATAGCAGCATTTTTCACAGTTGAGAGACATCAATCGCAGCAACGGCAGCTCGCTCGATAGGAGGAGGGATATCAAAGCCTCAACCCTGCTCAGCTGTGCGGTAAAGCTTTACTGCGGGGGATTGGCCCGTGTTCTAGAATGGGAATGGCTTCTTCTTTTCCGCCTTGTGAAGCTGAGCACGCAAACTTGTTCTGCTGGTCATGTTCTGCCGGCCATGTTCTGATGGGGACTGTGTTGGGGCCATGTATGGCAGCACACAGCACTGGCACCATGTATGACAGCACACAGCACTGACACCATGTATGACAGCACACTGCACTGGCACCATGTATGGCAGCACACTGCACTAACACCATGTATGGCAGCACACTGCACTGACACCATGCATGGCAGCACACAGCACTGGCACCATGTATGGCAGCACACAGCACTGGCGCCATGTATGGCAGCACACAGCACTGACACTATGTATGGCAGCACACAGCACTGGCACCATGTATGGCAGCACACTGCACTGGCACCATGTATGGCAGCACACTGCACTGACACCATGCATGGCAGCACACAGCACTGGCACCATGTATGGCAGCACACTGCACTGACACCATGTATGGCAGCACACAGCACTGGCACCATGTATGGCAGCACACTGCACTGACACCATGTATGACAGCACACAGCACTGGCACAATGTATGGCAGCACACAGCACTGACACCATGTATGACAGGCCACAGCACTGGCACCATGTATGGCAGCACACAGCACTGACACCATGTATGGCAGCACACAGCATAGTGATCAACATCTAACAAGATAATAAGACTAAACTCTTTCGTAATGAACAAAAATAAGTTTCAGCTTAAATATGGCCGGTGAATTCAACACATGACAGTATATCCACCGCAAATACAATTCAGAAATTCATTACAAATAACCAAATAATAAAAAGGGGATCTTCAAGGCGCGCTTCACTCTCACACGAGTTATAGTTTGAGGAAAAAAATGAAGGGCAATGAGGACTTAGATTTAAAAAAGTTTTTATTGAATGTATATGTGTTCAAAGTAAGATTAATATCTTCATGAGTTTCATCTAAACGTTCTATGAACGAAGATAATTAGTGTATAAGAGGAGCCATTGCTTTTTGTGAGGCCATGTCAGGACGACATTGGTGGGTGTTTTAAAACCAGCAGGTGCGGAAGTTTCTACACTCCGCCCTCGCTGAGTTAAAGACACAAATTCCTCCCCAGTCACACCTAAACCAATGATGAACTTTTGCAAAGCAGAAACAAAGAACGTTGACTTTTACAAAACTGAAACAATGAACGTTATCTACCATGACGACATAAATAAAACGAGAAGAATCCCAGGATCACCATATAGCCCCTATACAATTCGCATAATTATAAATTGCACAATTCGGGTACACGCAGAAGTGAGGGTATCACACATGGCAGGTGGACTGGCGCAACCTTGAGGAGATGAGAGCGCTTAATTCATCAGCCACACTCAGGGAGCCTGCAGTACGGACACAAAAAGTTGCACCGCAGACGCTTGGCTTAACGACGCCTTTGAGGCGCTGATCTCTCGTAAACACGGCCTCGCTTTCCCGGCTGTGCCGGGCCGCACACACGCGTCAGCTGACTCCTTTGCTGCTGTGGTGTGTGGCTGTAGTTATAGGAGCTCATGTGGCTGTGGTCATAGTAATTTATGTGGCTGTGGTTTTGGGAGCTCATGACGTAGACGGTAGAAATGCTATGTGCTGGATTCGCACATGACGGAGAGCATGAGCTGGCTGCAGCTGTGGAGCTGCAATACATGTAGTCTGTACAGCGTAAACGGAGCTGTTCATTTATTTCAGTGCATGATAAGGTATTTGATCTGTATTTAAAACATAGAACAGGTACTTCATTTGAATTTAAAAAAATGTGATGTTTTATTGAATTTCCTCAAGAAATTTCTTTGAATTTAAAAAATGTGATGATGAACTGAATCTCCGCAAGAGCTACAGTGATGTCAAAAAACGTTTCCCCGTGAAAAGAAGTTTCACAGCCCCGCATGTGCTTCTTTCTCCCCTCCTTTAGTTGCAACCAAATAAAAACAAAAATTCTAGGTATCGAGGAAAAGAATCCGAACAAAAACGGAGTGTCGAGCGCAAACGGCCAGAAGTGACCATTTCGTGCGGCCAAATGTTGGTCGGACTGAGCAGAGCTGCCAGGTGAGGCAACACTGCAGAGAAAACAGCACTGCAGCGAGAGAAGGTTAACACGTTGCTGGCGATACGACCCAACGGTGGGTCGCGCGTAAATTCTTCCTGCTGCGAAATGACCCATCAATGAGTTGTTTGAGATATTCTAACAGTCCTTTAAAATGAAGGGTATTCAACATACCCAGTTAATGTTTGGTATTCATAAAATCTTTAACTTTAGATTTCAAATTTTTGAGTTGAATACTGAACTTCAGTTTCACCCATCGCTGGGAACGTGTTAAGGAAGCGCTCGAGGAGCCAGCCAGCGCGGCCTGTTGACAGCGATCTAGGAACTCGGGCACTCCGGCAGCGGTGCCGGGAGCATCACGGCATTGCACCGCTGCTCCGGTG
This sequence comes from Platorchestia sp. MABIK, assembly GCA_014220935.1. NCBI lineage: Eukaryota > Metazoa > Arthropoda > Malacostraca > Amphipoda > Talitridae > Platorchestia > Platorchestia sp. MABIK. The sequence goes on from JACJUY010010958.1 coordinate 12,224, forward strand.
TTGGCTAGGGCATTACTAAATGAACACAACTTTAGCTATTGTATGAGGAAGAAGAAGAACATGTCGCTGTAAGCCCCACTACCGAACAACAACAAACAGAGCCACAAACGCGACTGCCACTTGCGTGTCTGGACTAATTGTTGCTGGCAGAGATGAGCATTGGGTTCACTGCAGTGACCCGTGACAGATGTTTTTATTCCACCCAAGCCTGGTCCATCTCTCCTACATTACGCTTTCAAATGCCTTGTAACTAACACAAGGACGCAATGCTAGTTACTCCACAGCACCCATTTACGACACCTGGGTGGAGAGGGTAGTTCTGGTTAAGTTCTCCATTTACCAACGGGGAGACCCACAAGGCTGGCACTGTCGGAAATCGAACCAGCGATCTATCCAGGGAATGACGCGGACTCTCAACCACTAGGCTGCGGGGACCACAAACTAGGCAAAGGTGATCATTTAAAATTATTCTCATAAATGTAAATGTTATGTAAGGCTTTTGCTTCGTTGGTAATGATACGGTGATATTTCTTTACCGAACTTTTTATTGCTGCTGGGGAATTATTTTCATTCCCTGATACTAGATGAGTTGATAATTTGTTCGACTAATGTGAGTTTAAAAATAACTAGATTGAGGTACATGACGTAGTCATTTTGTGACCAAAGTAGCTGAGTGGGGAGTCTTATGTTCTTCATTAGTTAACCAGATACGGACCTGAAATTTTGCTCGGCAACGAGCAAGTTCTCTCGAAATAGATGTTCGATAAAGATTGAAAAAAATGGAAACAGAGTCAAAAAAATTTGTAATCGTCTAATTTTATAAGAAGAACGTTGTTCAGGTAACATAACGAATAGCTACCTGAGAAGGACACGCAAGAGGAAGATCAGTCCGAAAGCAAGGCTTCGATGTTCTGCGACCCTAACATGCAACGCTCGTGTGGGAAAGCCTACGTATTCAGACGCGAACTTTGCTCATCTGTGCTGTTAAATCAGCGAAGAAAACATGTGTTTGGGAACTTTATCTTTATAGTCTTACATAAATGAATGCCATTATTTTAAAGAGAACGAAGTTAAAACCCATGTGAGGGAAAAATTTTGGCGGGAGGACAAGTAGATCTTCCTTCTTTTTTTTTGACTGGAGGCTGAAATAGGGTAGGGGTAAAAAACTCTTATTTACCAACACTAGACACAGGCGTTATTAAGTGAAATTTTCTATTCACAAATTTTTAAAAGATCTTTTGAGAAGCTGGAACGCGTACGCATTGGCGTTGAAAATAATTTTTAGAAAATTGGATTGCTAAGGAAAATTCGTGAAGTTTGAGCATACTGCAAAAGCCCTGAGCTACAAAACCCTAATGATATAAACTTTAACTCGGAACTTGGTCAGAAGTTGGTCGGAAAGTTATGAAATGAGTTTAAGTCCAGAGGAGTAAAATGGGAGGTGTAAAATGGGATTAATTAGCCGAACTACTAGAGACGTTGTCCGCTCGAGCGTGACGTGTTCACTGAGGCGACTCTCAATCCATTAGCAGGCGACGAGCGGCAGACAACAACAAGACCTCGCTGCGTTAATGTCCTCCCGTGCTCGTCTTCACGGACTTTTCCGGTCCACAGCGCTCAGCGTCGTGATCCTCGAAGCTGAAGCCAAGTATAGCTTTTCAGAAAATTTGTTTCATTTATTTCAAATTGTAGGAAATGCCAGAACAATTTCTCCCTGTACCTTGCTCAGGCATCACTAGCTCTACAGTACTTCAACCAACTAGGTGCAATGCACGACGGCAGGACACAACACTGGGAGCACGCATGGCAGGACGCAATGGTGGGACAGGGCAATCATGTTTGTTTCAGACACAAGCGCAGCATGATGTGACATGGTGTGAGATGTGAAACAAACTCAAAACATCTCGTCAGTTACCACCAAATTTAGTTCATGAAGTTGGTTTTTCCACGGAATTTTAACTACAACGTCGCACTCGAGCAGCATAACGTTCAAATTAATGAGTAATTTCCTTACTGACGACCTGTCAGCAACAGTTTACAGAATAAATATTTTAAACGGTTTATTACGCTACGAGAACAGCTGCTGCTTTTCCAAATGTGTATTTACTGTATTTGTAACGGAATAACCCAGCATCAAAGTTTCATAATTTTAGAACATATTTTTGAACGCCGTAACCAAACACGTTTTTGTGTCTGTTACTTTCATTCCACCAGTGCATCGTTTGTTCCGCTAGAATTGTTTTATTTTGTGAGATCCTATTTAAGTAAGTTTTTTAAAATCTACTGCACCATGCCATGAAACTGCTTTAAAAAAACGTCTGACCGTCAGTGCTCAGAAATGTGAGCTGCTTGCGCACCAAGAGGCAATGGAAATGATGAAAAAAATACACTTCCTCAAAGCCTAGCCCTGCTCATATTGTATTATATGTAGGTAGTACACAAACACTTCTACATGACAAAGTGGATTACATGACACACGTGTCATATGAGTGGATGATGCATGAACTTAAAGTCGCGAACACTTTACTCGAGCGTTGACAGCTCACGAGTTAGATGGTGAACAATGGTGACAAAAAATGAGTGGGATACGTGAAGATGGCAGAACCAGCGGGTGGAGCGTTCAGTGAGAGGACACAAGTGGGCTACTCACTGCTCTCTATGGCGAAGGTGCAGGCCGGGTCGTCGAAGGGGAAGATGTTCAGGTTGCCCGTGCAGGACAAGATGATGTGACGCCTGCGTGGTCACACCGTCATGTTAGTAAAACTGCATACTAAACGAAGGACGCTTTATTCCAATTAAGCCTGATACAAATCATTCTGTACATTGTTTTTTCAAATGTCTTATAACTAACGCCAGAGCGCCATGACGGTTTTACCACCGGTCAACAAAGGATGCTTTATTCCAATCAATCAAACCTGACACACATCATCTTGTACATTGGTTTATCAAATGCCTTAAAACCAACATCAGGACGCAATGACGGTTACCCCCGGTCAAGCCGGTATCCATTTCTGACACCTGGGTAGAGTGGGGAATTGTGGCTGAGTTCTCTCTTTACCCAACGGGGAGAAATCACCGCGCTGCGACGGGATTCGAACTGCCGACACTTTCTCGGAAGAGCGCGCTCTTAACCACTCGGCCACGGTGACCACAAAGCGAAACTTACTCCAAAAGAGCTAGTATTAGATGATGTAATCCTCTCTCCTACTTCTATACGGGCATGTAATAAGAGCATTATGTTTCGTCATTAATCTAAGTACCGTAAAGACAATCCTGTACGAGCCTAAGCACAGCACAGCCGACTCTCTGGTTCCGTCACCTTTTGTCTGTGGCTCTCGTAGACCATCAGAGTAATTTTTTATGCAATTTCAAGACACCTGACCTCAATCAAGACCATGATCATTACCGAAAACTGGAATCCAGCGTTGTGCTATGGCCAATAATACTTTGTAGTAACTTGAAAGTAAATCACAGCCTGACACTTCGTCATAAACTCTCACAGAAGTGGGAGGCCACAACGAGTGGTACGACCTTCTAGTTGCCGCCTAGTGTGGCCATGAAACTCTTCCTCAATTGGCGCCATCACCTATTCATGTCGCACAGAGTTTGTGGGTTGGCTTCACCGTAGTGCATCTGGATGAGCGTTATCACATTAGAACGTAAAGACCTAAGTTCGATCCTAGCCCAGAAACAATAGGTATAACTCTCTCATGAGGGTGATAATGGAGCCATCAATTAGATATTCAGTATTCTAAAGATCCTCCTCACAATTACGAAGAGACATGTGCCATCATGGTTCAATGAATGCTCATCACCCCTCTTGTCTATTCAATGGACATCTCGGAGTACAACCGGCCCCACATCCCGACACAGGGACAACGCTAATATCATGCATTAGATTGGACTGTAAGACACGATAGTCGCAGATGCCAGAGCTGAAATCTGGTGGTGTTGAGGCACGAGTGCCCTCACTACCCAGTCTAACTTTTTCGCCGCCTGCATGCATGTTTTCGCAGCCTAAGCGATTTAAGCGATTAAAGCACTTAGGCTGCAAAAAACATGCATGCAGGCGGCGAAAAAGTTAGAATGGGTATAGGACGTTCCGGGCAGCGAGACCGTGTCACGATCAGTATAATGTCAGAGTTCTGTAACCACACATTCTAAACTCAAGTGCCTAAGTTTCCCACTCTAAAACGTGAATGGTTTGATACCGAGAGCGAGACGGGCTGTTTCACCCTCACTGGATGTGACTATCCCACTGAGCGAGACATACTAACCCTCCTCCCCACTCAGCGAGACACACTGACCACTCACCAACCACTCAGCGAGACATACTAACTCTCCTCCCCACTCAGCGAGACATACTAACCCTCCTCCCCACTCAGCGAGACATACTAACCCTCCTCCCCACNACTGACCACTCACCAACCACTCAGTGAGACATACTAACCCTCCCCCCACTCAGCGAGACACACTGACCCTCCCCCTTGCTCAGCGAGACATATTAAACCCCCATTCACTGAGACATACGAGACATACTATAGCCCTCCCACTCAGCGCGACACCCAGACCACACCCCACACACACACACAGACCATACCCCCACCCACCCACCGCCGGGTGTAGTCGACAGTGCCGTCCCTGTAGATCTTGAGGGCAATGTGGTCCGGCGTGAGCGGCTCCTTGAAGTCGCCGTGCTTGATGAAGAAGGTGTCGGGCAGCCAGATGTCGTGCTGTGAACACCATTCCAAGAAATCATGTCATTATCATTTGAAAATGTCTAATTTTACATAATTTATAGCATCGATTTTTACATAATTTATAGCATCGATTTTTACATAATTTATAGCATCGATTTTTACATAATTTATAGCATCGATTTTTACATAATTTATAGCATCGATTTTTACATAATTTATAGCATCGACTCCGGCGTCCAAGTCCTCATTCTGGGACATTACAAGCAGTACTCTTCAAGCTGAAGTGCACATGTTCAGCATAAGGTATTGAGTTGCTGGAGAGACACGAAGCGTAGCTTCGCCCATCCGCTAGAACAAATATTACACTCATTAAAATAAGCCTTCAACGAGAGGCCTGAATCTTAACTCGAATGTCTCGGCTCACCACAGCATGCAGGCACGAGGCGGTGGGCTGTGAGACGGAGCTCTGTGCTGTTAAAAGCAATTACATTCAACTCGGAATCGACAGCAGGAGCACTTTCTCACGGCAAGCTTCCATGTTAATTCTAGATCCTTTCTTTAAATGCAAACGACAGCATTTGTTCCACTACAGGAAGCGAACTCAGGCAGCAAATGACTTGGGTATCAACTGCGGGCAAACGTTGTTCAATTTACACTCTACCTCATCTCAAATTCGGAGCAAATGATTTCGGACATTTGAACCGCCTCAACCAAGACTAAATTTTAAATACTGGTGACTGACTGCCTCCTCATGGAAGACTCCGCAGGATTGTTAGCATTGTTGCCTACTTTCCTTTTACGGCTTGAAAAAATGTTCCCAGATGCACTTTGGACTACAGATATGCATGCCATCATCACGCGCTCCTACCACTACCCAACAGATAATGCTGAATTTTGTCGCCAATATTCTGCCACACTAAATGAGTTTTACGGGAGCTCCTCATTTTGATCAGTCCTAACACGTTTCCTGCGATGGGGAAAACTGAAGTTCAGTATTTAATTCAAATTTAAAATCAATTACAGTCAGCAATTTTGAAAAAAGTAAATATTAACTAGGTCATGCTTCTATTTAGTCTTCTTCAAATATTCATAAAAATTGAGTTAGTGACTGCAGGTCGGTCAGTAGCTTTATAAATATCCCTTCAGTGTCCACCAGTGGGTCACTTCGCAGCCAATTTGTTAAAGCGCTTCCTAAACGCCGTGTAGACCTTATAGCAGCTGAGCGCTGCTGCTAACCAGTCTTATCTTTCCACTCCGCCACTCGCACCGCCACTCGCATCACATTGCCGCGCTCGCCATGGCCGATTTGGTTAGGTTGCAGAAAGCAGAATTGAAAAGTTATCTTTACCGCTTGATTACACTCTTTTCCCGCCTAACAAGCGGGAAATATTTAATTGCAAGCTGACATTTTAACTTGCATGCCATTGTCTAATTTGAATAAAGATAGTGAAATCTGTGACAAGGTAGCCATAGTTGCTGGTACGTAAATGAGCAATTTAGAAAGACGTACACACATGTACCAATACGTAGTGAACGTATTAACTCACATTACCGTCACAAATGTGGCGAGACGTTGCGTTTCTATTAAAAGTTGACTGAACAGCTGTGCAAAACTCAGAGATGATCAATCTTTCGCCAAGAATATTGTAAGTAAATATTCAAGATTGACCGAACAATTGTTACCCCGACCACCGCGTCAACAGCCCGTAAAAAGACCAACAGGGAGACCAAGAAGTTGTGGCGCCACATTCCGGAGCTCAGGAACGGGAATATTTTTCCACCAAGAAGTACACCACGGCGACACAGACGCTCATGGAATATCCCTATATCTTAGTCATGAATTCGAACATCGAGCTTGGGTTTACCAGCAACAAAGAATCTGGAGGCAGCATTGGAGAAATGGTGTTGCATTGCATTTTTTAGGGCATGTCCATATGATTGAGGGCTGGTTTGGCATTTGAAAAAATGCTTCAACGATAGAAAATTTAAAGAAGTCATCTGAAGATTCCGCAAAGGTACGTACTCTCCAAGGCGTCTCAATGGGAAGACATATGTAAAGGGCTGTAGACTGCGAAAAACAAATTCTGTAAAACACGAGTCAAAATTGGGTGAGTAATGCGCACTAGGTGATGGGAAGTATGGCTGGGTGCCGCTGAGAGAGCGTTCGAGAGATGGTGTGCAACCAACGCTCAGCTCGCTGCATGGCAGCCTGGACTTGTTGTTCTGGTGCTGCTATATCGTATACAGGGTATATGTATACACAACATGTAGTATACACAACGTATACGGATACATAACATATCGCACACATAACGTTTGCATAACATATCGTGTACATAACGTATGCATAACAAATCGTATACGTAACATATCGTATACATAACATATCGTATACATAACATATCGTATACATAACATATCGTATACGTAACATATCGTATACGTAACATATCGTATACGTAACATATCGTATACATAACATATCGTATACATAATGTATGCATAACATATCGTATACATAACGTGTGCATAACATATCGTATACATAACCTATCGTATACGTAACGTGTGCACAACATATCGTATACATAACCTATCGTATGCATAACGTATGCATAGCATAACGTGTGCATAACATCGTATACATAACCTATCGTATACATAACGTATACACAACGTAAGGATGTGGCCACACAACGTCAGGACACACTGACAGGAGACACAGAGGAGACAGGGGCTGATGGGGCCCAACATCGCTCGCTGGACGGCATGGCAACGTCGCTAACTCTGAGAACGTAAACTCGTAGTCCAGTCCAGCTGGACGTTACAGGCAGTGCACGCAGCCACCTGCACCACCACCTGCACTGCAGCCACCACCTGCACTGCAGCCACCACCTGCACCGAGCAAACCAGCTGGACATGGCAGGCAGTGCAGGCAGCCACCTGCACCACCACCTGCACTGCAGCCACCACCTGCACCGAGCAAACCAGCTGGACAT
>JACJUY010010961.1:0-12257 GCA_014220935.1 Platorchestia sp. MABIK
CTTTTTAATTTTGGGCGACGGTTTTTTTTTTCATACAAGCGCATTTTTATCTGCGGTGAAAAATCGCTTGTTCTCGTACATGACCAACACAAACTCCATATCTTTGGTCCTCCTAAAATTTATTTCAAAGCTTGTTTCAATTTTGCATGACATTCATCACGTTGGCCCATGCACATTTCAAGTGTTAGTTTATAATGGCACGTTATTCTTCAATTTCAACTGAGCGTGTTGAGGTTTTGTCTTCTAATTTGTTCGACTGATTTGCAAACACACAAGACTCGATGCCCTGCATTGCGGGCTGCCTTCTGTTACACCACTAAGTTTTGCAGGTCTTGTACTTGTATCGAAAGATATCAAAAGCAAGCGGACTTGGGAAGGTATCTCTTTCGAATAGCGTGCTCTTCCCGGAAAATCTCTGAAATTATGTTAATTAAAATTATGCGCAAGTCAGTGGAGTTGTCACATAACCTAGTTCTATCGGTTTCATTTTTCATGTTTCATTTTTCTTTCCCTTAATAAAGGGAAAGTGATATGTGTGCAATAAACCACTTTGCGTATGTGAAAACAAATTTCTCGCACTCAATATAGAAGTATAATTGCTTGTACAACAACTGTGAAAAAATAGTTTGAAATTGTCTTCAACTCGGTTGCCAGTCAGTAGCCGTTACGTTACTTGCAAATATACTCGTGAGAAAATGTGGCTGCTGGGAAACCTTTTCTGTGATTTAGCTCATGCATGAAAATATTTTTAGAACAAAACTTTTTCACCAGCAAAGCTCAATTCATGTAAAACTGCTCGATTTGATACGATTTCTGAGGTTTTCAAGTTGCCATGGTCACTAAACACTCATTTTATGCAGAGAACGTAACGCAATACGTGCACAATGTGCTGTCGGAAGAACAAGTAGAGAACAGGAACTCCACAACTGAAGTATTACTACGACTCCCATGTGAGTTTTCTTTCAACTCATAAGATCTTCCTTGAAGTCATTCTTTTTCAATTCGTGTTCACATCAGCTTCCTGGGCCAAAACTAGTTTAGATTTAGAAACATCTCAGTTCGTGTTTGAATGGACCTCTGATGCTAAATACTGAAGTTGTTTTTCCTCTGTCGTCTCATCAGACCATATATTGGTCTCAGGCATCGTTTCGTGGAGACAGTAATGCTGTTCGGAACCTGTTTTGCTCAAATCAGTACTGTAGTTCGTTTCTAAAGGTATTTTTCTTTTTATTAACGGAGTTATACTGTGATTTAAACATAAAGAAAAACCTGTTTCTTTATATCCATCATCCTGTAATCGTTTAATACAAATATCGTCTTTTCCAAAAAATATCTGTCAATAACTATTTTATTTTAGGATATTGATTGTGCAATAGTTTCAGTTGTCGTATGGTATTGAAACGACAAACTTTTTCTTTTGAGTCTGTCGAGGGGCAACCATTTCGCTTAATTCAATCTAAGGTTCTAACCCCTAATCACGGTTCCTTCTGGTTCCAGGATCTTTTTCTTCTTGAAAATAGATAAAACTCTTGAAAGTATATCATTTTCTAATTTAAAAGTTTGAATTTTTTTAAGCGTTGGATTTATCTCATGATTACGAGGCAGTTTTCATTCACAATCGAAATCTTAATTTACGACTTGAATGAAATATTTGAAAAAGCATTTCAGAAAAAAAAATTTCAACTATGCAAGAGTTATGTTTGAGAAGTAATGAACTGTGTACATTGACAAAGAACCTGGCTTATTTTGATGTTCCATAGAAATTACGTACAGCTGTTTACATTTTTACGTTTTTCGCTAAGGATTTGCCATCCAGTATCATCACGTACACGAGACTTATTAAGTTATATCAGCCTAACTATTCAACTTGATAGTGAAATGAGTCCAATGAGCCCGTCTCCTCTCACTTCATTTCAAAAGTCTTCACTCAATTTGCACCAAGCGTGAAGAACTCATTAATTATTGGACAAATCATCTATACGCAGCAGTCGTCATTTGAAATGATCAGCATTGATCATCTTGACTTTTGGTGGTCCAAATTAATGTGCGTCCGATGAACCGTTTGGTAATTCTAAACTCTGACGCTAAGCATATTACTGCTTGCCACANATTTTGATGTTCCATAGAAATTACGTACAGCTGTTTACATTTTTACGTTTTTCGCTAAGGATTTGCCGTCCAGTATCATCACGTACACGAGACTTATTAAGTTATATCAGCCTAACTATTCAACTTGATAGTGAAATGAGTCCAATGAGCCCGTCTCCTCTCACTTCCTTTCAAAAGTCTTCACTCAATTTGCACCAAGCGTGAAGAACTCATTAATTATTGGACAAATCATCTATACGCAGCAGTCGTCATTTGAAATGATCAGCATTGATCATCTTGACTTTTGGTGCGGTCCAAATTAATGTGCGTCCGATGAACCGTTTGGTAATTCTAAACTCTGACGCTAAGCATATTACTGCTTGCCACACTAAGCTGCTCTCGAGCGGGTCTGAGTGGCGTAATGACTTGTCAGTTAGTTTGTGGAGCATCATTCAGCCCATTTCCCTTGCTCATGTTGTTAACAATCTCGCTTTATCTGTACTTTTAGATCTATTAGTATAGTAGTGTTGGTATTATTGTCCAGCTTTCAAACTAATGCCAATTAATGATCAGCGAAGGTAAATCACCTTTCTTTGCTTCTCAAGTCATTGTTGATATAAATGTCGACATTCACTGGCTTGAATTTATCGTAATTGCTCAAATCTGTTACAAATGGTGAAGTAGCAGCGAATTTCATGCTCCGACGCTCACTTTATTTTCTCCAAGAACACCCGATATTTTATGCAGAATAACATTGAGCGCCTGAGGCAATGGGGTTTTAATCTTTTCAAAATTTTGGATCTAGGCCTACACTCATTTTCCAACACCCGGCGACTCAAGGCTGAAAATCAGAGAGCAGTTTTATTGTCGCACTATTAGCATTTCTATAGGCAAATATGAAAAAACTCAAATGTGTTCTGAATATATTGCTATTTTTACATAAGAACAAACCCAATCTCAATGATTTGCAGAGTGCGCATCTCTTGCAATTCTGGTTGGGCAGCTGTAAAATCAGGGAACCCCCTGTTATTTACATTTCAATTACGTCCCATTTTGCATTTCATTCATTTTCTCTTTTACCTTCGTTCACCTTATAGGGTATGGCAGTCTGTTTGCAATTACAGGTGTTTAAATAATTCTAGTCATATACAATGCGTGCAATTACCTGGTCTGAATATTAAATTCTCTGTTTAAAATTTCAGATTTACAGCTGATGATTCAAGGCCCGAAACGTTCGTTTTAGCATTGACCACATGCAATTTTACCAATGTGGACATTTTTGGTTTTGCTCTTAACTTTTCATTAAAATTGCTTACTAAGCAAAATTTACTTTCATTATTACCCATTTTTGGGGCTTTATTGATTTACTTGCCCTGGTTTGTTGTGATAATTGTGCTGAGAATAAAAGCTATTTTATGTTATTGTTGCTTGCAAGTTTCTTTCCTGTGTTATCTGTTAGTGGACTCGATTTTAAGAATACCTGGAGACTAAAAGACACTTCAATTGCGAAAGAATTTTTTCAAGTTTGGCATGAACATTGACATCCGATTGCCTCCAACGAACAGAACTTATTATTGCACCTGTGAGGACTTAAAAAAAGCAATAGAATAAACTGACGTTTTTGCTGTATGATCAGCTGCTAGCCATCGTGTCATTTTAACATTTGACGTCCAAAGAAGAAACTTCTTCCTGTTCTCTCGCTACCGAAGTCCAGCATTTGGTTTCCCAGAGCGTTATGTAGGGCTCATGTTGTCTTTGGGTTGTTTGTGAAGAAAGCTGAACGCATCGGAGCAGTAGAGAGCCAGGGTGGGCATACGTGCATTCTTAATCACCAGCTCAACGAGGGTAATACACGAATATATTATTATCGTTAGGCTTCTTTTCTGATGATAGCCTCATTTGTTTCAGAGACCATTAAGTGTTTAGTGTCAAACTGAGATTACTTTTTCATTTCAATGATCGTTCTGGTTCACACTACGGCTTCAAACTTCAGTGATTCTCACAATCAGGCCCCACATGATTGTGATCGAATGATTCATCTTTTTGATTGAGAGAATACCCATTTCAACCTTTATGGGCTAAAATTATTTCGAGGGTTAATAAAACTTTACTTTCTGGCTTGAGTAGAACTATTCATAAACTGATCGAAGTCCTTGACTGCAAATTGAAGAATTTCAGCGCCTGTATTTACAAAATCGGTACAATTCGCTGGTAGCAGCCCGAGTGAACATCGTCACTTCGAGCAAGACCTGCGTTTGAGGTAAATTTAAAATGATCTTACCCTCGCGAGACATCACTCCGTAAAACTTCACTCATTTCGAGGTGGCGTTCATTTTGATATATTTAGTGCGCGTTGTCGTGCGGATGCAATAATTGCTCATAATGCTGGCGGCGGTGGAGGTGGAGAGCTGCGTCGGAAGTGAGCGTGCAACTCATGTCCTCATTTTGCGCGCTTGCTGGCACGGCGCTTTCCTAATATCTGAGAGGCGACCAAGTTTCGTATTTTCCGCCCATTAGCGGTTGCCTGGCAACGAGACCCTGGTGCGGCCCCTACCCTCCGCTGACATACACACCGCCTTCTGTTCCTTGCGGCCAACTCCTGTTCTCTCGTCCTCCATCTCTGTGTGGGGTGAAATGATCTAAAATTTAAATTGTATCGTTCCTATTCTCTGACACACTACTATCAACCGAAGTAGCCTGAAATTCTGTAAAAATTAGTTCCTCTTCGCAGAAGTGTTCGTCGTTTCAAAGAGCCATGACATCTGCTCTGCCCTGTTTCTTCGTTTACTTTTTGACAACGGGAAAGTTAATACGAGTACATGAGCTGTACGAGTACATGATACTCGTCGAACTCAAATGTCAGCACCACTTGATAATACTTCAATATGAAAACTATTGTTGCATGTGTCAGTCACTGTGAATGTGATATTCGAGCAGCATGAGTATAGATTATATACTCGTAGACGAGCAGTATACTGCTTCCACTCGTGCTCCTACTTGAGCCATCAATTTTATACTTAGAACTACAACCACGTGGGAGTCCTTGATAAATCATTCAAGACTTCCTCGAGGTTTTCCTTTTGCCAAGAGACTTTTATGCGATAATCTCTTCATTTTTCATTCGCTATCACTAGTTCCATAAAGGAAAATGTATTTTTAAAACACAAGGAAAGAACAGACAAAGTATTCCAGTTTTAATTCGAAAATAGCCGCTCGATATTCTTCGTCTCTCGAGCGCCACTCAATTCACACCGACCAAAGATTTTCAAGCCGGGCTTTCATCACACTAGTTACACGTGTCAAATGTGCACATAACAAACCGTTCAAATAATGAAAAAATAAAATTCATCAAAACGCTGTTGTAAGTAAAGGACGAAGAATTAAGGTATCTTTGTGGGCACTACAAGGGTAGTGAATGAATTTAAACATGAAATAATCAGTGATCTTACTATGAATTTGAAGCTTAGAAGGTAGATTACCTTTTGCTCTCCACTCTAACGAGGTTTTCCCTTTTTCATTTAAGCATAAACTTTCTAATGTTATTCAACACCTAGCAGCTCTCGATAACAGCTCGGATTAGCAGTAAATCTTGTATTCAAATGTGTTCAGTGAAGGCTCATTCCTAGAGAAAATGCCTAGACTCCACACAATTTTTATCTAAAATTTCTACATTCTCTAAATAAATTAAAAAGCAAGGACAGTAACTCTCAAATGAACCATTATACTTTAATCAAATAAGAGAATTAAAAAAATCAAACTTTTCAACCTCTAAGGTCGTCTTCAGCATCTGAAAAAAAAATTAATGTTAAGTCCATTTTCAAATGTTTTGCATATGGACTTTTATGTTATTATAAAAAAAATCAGATGCTGAAGATGACCTTAGAGATCGAAGCATTTGGTTTTTTAATTATCTTATTTGATTAAAATATAATGGTTAATTTGAGAGTTACTACCCGTGCTTTTTGATTTATTTTGAGATTATGCAAAAGACTAAACTTTAATCTTTGTCAGTTCTACATTCATAAAAATAATTCAGTTATTTAGTACAGAATATCACAGCTGTCTTGAAGACAGCCATGTTTGAATGAAATTTAAAGTGAATTGTTTTCTAAGTGTTAAATAGTTCAGAGTGAATAATTTTTCTGCATTCTTCACATGTGTACTTGAGATCATGAGCATGATAGCGCCATGCCAATGCACATTGTCGGTATAAGCGACCTAATTTACGTATTTACTTATTTTAACAACAGCAATGCAAGTATAGAAGTAAGGCGCGAAAATTACGATTTATAATAATTGGTAGGTGCAACACCAAACAAATTTTCGTCATTTATAATGAATTAAATTAGGGTTTCACTTCATTACCAACGCAAAGAAGCATTTTGCCCTTTTTTTTAAACTCATAATCTTACAATCTATTGCTTCCAAGGTAAGATTTTAAACATCGTTGTGTTTTAAAAACCATTTCATTCTTTGGAAGGTAATTGGATGAATCTAATATTTGTTACCTCTGTTTACGGCCGGAGTGAATTAATCTTCACCGCCAGATTAAACAATCTTCATTGTGCAATACAAGGCAGCTTGTGCGTTAATATAAAGTGTACTGATTGCTGTGGTCTTTCTTCGTTAACTTAACTCCAGTTGTTTCGTGATAAATCCAGTGAAGAATATTCGCCGAGGTATCTTTGAGGACGGACCATCTTTCCGCCAATTAAGTGAGGCAGACATCCCTTGCCGTTTTTCCTCTAATCACTGGAGTATTTTTCTCCCAGGGAATAAAACTGCAATATTTTTGTTTTCCGCTCTCCTATTTGTTTTTCAATCTTCCACTCTGATAATTTTGATGGAAAAGTCTTGTTTTGAAGAGATCTTTAAAATTTGCAATGAGGAAGTTTTTTTCCTAACTGTAAGGCCTTTGTTTATCGTCGGAACCTTTTCTATTGGTTGGTTTAGTGAGCAATTTTATTTGAATGAAAGTATGAACTTTAGATGCTCTTGATTAGATCCGCGTAAATTTAATGAAATTAATTGAGCTCCAATTAAGCATTTTTTCGAGCTTTGTCGCTATCACGGAGGACAATAACAACAATTTTTTTGGAAACTGCAAATTATTAAGCGACATCAATATGCTATATTCAGAATCATGTTCAAAAACTCTCATAATTGTCAAGGCAAAATTTAATCATAATCTGAGGGAATGAAATGTAACTTTTAGTCTTTTTTTGAGCAGCTGACGAATAGAACTAATTTTTCCTCATTACCTGTGATAGCACCAAGTTTTCCCAGTAAACACGTAAACATTAAACAGACGATCTCACAAAGACTACATGCCCACTATCCTCGTCCACTCCGCTTTCCGATTTGTGACGCAACTCAAAACTTCGATTTTATTACAACTGGAGCTGGAGATCCAGTTAGCCATAGAGGCAGGGTTGCGACTGACCAATCAAGTCCAGCTGACTTGGTCTGTCAAAGAAAGTATCCGAGAGCTCTTCACCCAAGCGCGGCGAGCAGCTCTGCTCCTCACCAACTTGCTACAATAATTGGCCTTCCGTGGCAATCAGTGAGTGAACGTGTGCGCTGAAATTCCTAAATCTTTCCCACATATTTACAGTACTCCCGCTTTTGATGCAATCATTCTAATAACACGAATGTTTTTAGAGTGATGTATTAACAAAATATACATTAGCGTTGTTACCCTGAGTGAAATTTACACCAAAAATTTCCAATTCGTGAAGAAAATGCTTACTCATTTCTTTGTTACGTCGAGCGGTGCTTGAAACTTATTTGTGGGTAGAGTGAAGTTATCGGAATTTTTGAAGCATTGCATATCATCCCGATACATTAATATTTGTTTCATAATGACGAAAGACCAGGTTCTATTTTTACTGTTTAATGTCATTATTTATTTGCGGTTGTGATGTACGTGCGCTAAAATTTGGATGCAATTTGAACTTCAGGTGTTGACACAGAATTGCGATGGAGGTGCCCAAATGAGGCAAAATCTTCTTTTATTTGAGACTGTGTCGTCTTGAAAATCATGTATCCCTTAGTCTTAGCTTCAATGCAGTAATTCAAATTTCGGCATTACAGCTTGCCATATGTCACTCTTGGACTGCAACTCTGGGGCTACCAAACCCCGTAACTGCAGTCACGAAACAATACTGTAGTTTCAACCCCTCAACTCTGCAGCATACAACCCAATATCTCGCGTGCTACAACCCACTAATACATCTTTCAACACTTAAGAAAGCACTATGCCACAACTGTTGCGTATGGCAGTACTGAAAATTTTTTCACATTGGTTAATTTATTTTCATTAGGTATAATATTTGAAATGCCATCAAAAAGTTAAGACAGAAATTGTTTATTTATGCCTCCGTAACCCTGGAAGAGAATGGATTTGTACGGCACTAGTCGGAGTGTATGTTTGTGGTAGGACAGTCTGGACGGCCAGAGCGCTCTCCTACCGAGCACTGGGAAGCTCGTATAACACTTTAATTCCTAAGTTTATCGCCCGTCTCGAGTCCGTTAGAAACTCGCATACTAATTACTTGCAGCTGGCTTTGCACCTCCGAAAACCGCCATTGTAATGACGTCGCAGATGAAACTCTTACAAGGATAACTCTTATATATAACCTTAAGTTGCCCATCTTTGTGCACTTCCAATGTACCTACGTTCGTACCAGACTGGTGTCACACTGACAAAATCTCTGTTGGTAGAATTATGTGCTTACTATCTTTCATTTCATCGAGAAAACGAGATTTTAGGAAGTATGAGATAAGTAATTGCTAAACAATGTATGCTACTGTGGGCCTATTGCTTGCTTCTTCAAATTTATAAGGCAGTTGTTTAGCCTCATTTGCTCAGCTGCGTATGCATCAACTGTACTTTGAAATTCTGCATGCGCGTGAGAAAAATTTGACCATTGAATTTTCGACGTTTCCTTTCCATGTTATGCTGTTTAACAAGTCGCTAAAAGTGGAGTTAAAACTCTAATGATGACATTTTGAAGCTATAATGATGCATCAGAGATCAGTCCTACTCGTTCGGTAGGTAAATTTTAAATACTCATGCAGAGGTTAGTTATCATGACAGCTACGGTAAATAGTAGCTCTGGTTGGAGACCAGAAAATTTCAGCTGGTGTGCTGCTAGTGGTTTTAGTTCTATAGTCTTTTTAAATTGTTGGATGGTGTTATTCAGCTTCATGCCGTCATAGTAGGTCTTGAAATTGTTTTGCTACGAAAACAAGACAAAACGGAAATTTATTTGTGCCTAAGTTTGCAGAGGACGGTCGCGAAAAGACAGCATTTAGCATTACATGCAAATGACAATACTGTTGATATTCGCTTGCATACCTTGTTATCTTAGAATTTGTGACCAGTGCTCCACTAACAAGGTCGTTCCAGACTCCTCTAATTAATATTGCAACATTTTAATTCTGAATGTTTTTCTTCGGAGCATTTGCGTCCTGGGTCAAAGAATCGCGATCTAAATGCTAATCTAGATTAGCTTTGATCAACCAGCCATTTTGCAGCTGAATGTTATCTGCTGCTTGGTACAACTACTTCTCTTTGTACGTAATTCGAGCAATTTGTGACCATCTAGGACATCCAGAGCTAATTTTAAAAATTCCTCATGCGTAAATATTGTGCGAGTGTATCTTCGGTATCGCTAATTGCGGCTGCTCTGACTACCAGCATTTTTTGAACCATTGGAGTAATTGTCATTTACTGCACGCTGTTTTTTGTGACTTTTTTTAACGTTCAGCGATAGTTGTTAACCATAAAAGGAATTTTCATTTTCCTGATAGATTAATTGTGAGAGATAAAGGAATTACAAAATATGGATATGGGAATCTACTTTTGTAAAATCTACCGGTATTTATTCTACACGTACCATTTATTATCATAGACCTCTCAGATGTGAGCACGAGTGAACAGTTTTCTGATTTTTAAAATATACTGTCAGGTCACGTGTGGGAAATTTCACACAATTTCATTTTTAACTCAAATGGAGTGAAAGTTTTCATTTTCATTAGAGCCGTACAGGGTAACTTATACCTTAAGGTTTGCGTAAATCTACACAACAGCAGAATAAGTCTATTTTAAAGAGTGTGCGACGGTCGCTAGCCTTGGGAGGTACTTGTAACGGTGTACTTGTAACGAGGCTTCGCAACATTATAGGGAGAGTAACATAGCATGGGAATAGAAACTGAACGGTGTCCCAGCAGGGCCGGGTATGCTTCAGAGAATACCATTGGCAGAGCGGATAGCCGAGGTATGACACCAAATGCCGACCTGAAGCGAAGAAAAAACGATTATTGTACATTTTGACTAACAACGACAGTGGCACCAAAATTCTATCACGAGAAAACATTGCGCTACTTCAAGATTTTGATTTAAAACGCAAGACTACACGCACCCGCAATTCCTCGACGGATTGTAAGTTTGAGGAAGACGAGACGCTGGAGCGATGAACGACGTGAGCGCCAACAGAGTGCCCTCCCAGGGGCATTGGCACAGAGCGTGGCCGTAGATGATCGCACTGAAGGTCAATGAAGAACAAAACGAGATTAACGGACAGCCCAACCAAGAATACGACTGCTTAAAGTAAACTAAAGCAAATAACACAACTTAGACCAGTAACTACTCACACAAATTTATTGGCACACTTGGTGGGCATTTTACCACTTTTAGAAGAATAATTTGCAATAATTAGCAATTAGTTTTCCTCTGAATTGGCAATTCAGAGGAAAACAGTCGGAGGTAGGTGTTCAGGTATTACAGATTAGATAGTTTAAGAAATTTAATCTCATGAAAGTCATGGGCCCAGAAGGAAATATTTTAAGAGAAGCTCTAGGACGAGAGACTAGGGACTGAACTCTAAATACCAGGAGCTGAACTCGGTAATCAATACATTCAGGAGATGTGAGCTAAGCTCAATCTCGCGTAAGTTGCGACAGCGTGCCACTGTCAATAATTCAACATTTAAGCACTGAACATCTTTAAGAAGCAATAACCCCAAAACTAAGCAAAAAGCAAAAACATAAGCACAAGCACAGGCACACAAAAATAAATATTGTAGAAGCACAGAAGCAGCAATGAATTTAGAATACTCAGGTATGG
Source organism: Platorchestia sp. MABIK (assembly GCA_014220935.1). Classification (NCBI taxonomy): domain Eukaryota; kingdom Metazoa; phylum Arthropoda; class Malacostraca; order Amphipoda; family Talitridae; genus Platorchestia; species Platorchestia sp. MABIK. The sequence continues at coordinate 11,219 of JACJUY010010961.1, forward strand.
TAGCGATAAATTAAACGGTTGGCAATGCTAGGACGCGACTCCAAAGCAGAAAAAGACCAGCTCTCGCCTTAATTCCTAACTAAAAACTAAGAAACACCAACGACAACACTTCATAATGACTCCAAACCACCAAAAGCAACGGAAGGAAGCAAAGCGACACCTCAGCTCCACGCCATGGTCCACATAGCCAAGTGCATCTGGCGAGCGTGTGGCAGATTTTTCCCGCACACGTTACAAAGGAGCTTGTACTCATTTTGATGAGACATTCTTCGAAGTTTGTTTCATAGCATGTTACCTCGTCTAAATACTATGTATGCCAAAAATGGTCTCGCTGTGCTAAATGGGTTGAATTTTACGATGACTGATTTCCAGTCCCTCATAAGTAACCTCCAGCCTTTCAAGGCTGGATCTGGTATAATTAGTAACAAATGTAACCAAGTTAAAGGTCACACGGTCGTAAACGCAAAGTCTTCCAGAAATTTGATATTTCTAAGCGACGGAAATTTTTTCTGCCATCCTACACACTTTTCAAAACAGGTGTTCTTGTAGAAATTTATCGAATGGGGATGAGCTCCCATGTGCATATCATTTCATGAACTTTTTTGTCATTATGAAATTTATTAAAAATTAGAACAATTTTACAAAGCATTCCTGCGTAGTGAAAAAATAACAATAGACTATTATAGAGTGCAAGTACATTAAATTGAGTTACTTGTATTCGCGACGCGTCTGAGTGGAAATTACTGTGGTTCTCAGGGCCTGCTTGGCCAGGACGCTCTGTGCCCAAGGTAAAAGATCAGACCAGAGCTGTTGTGGGTTGGAAATGTCCCAAAGTTCTTTTATTCTTAACATAACAAGGCTGGGAGAGTTACATATAGCGTGGCTGGGAGAATAACATAGCATGGCTGGGAGAGTAACATAGCGGGGCTGGGAGAGTAATATAGCGTGGCTGGGAGAGTAACAAAGCATGGCTGGGATAGTAACATAGCGTGGCTGGGAGAGTAACATAGCGTGGCTGGGAGAATAACATAGCATGGCT
>JACJUY010010961.1:12285-27190 GCA_014220935.1 Platorchestia sp. MABIK
AGAGTAACATAGCATGGCTGGGTGAGTAACATAGCATGGCTGGGAGAGTAACATAGCGTGGCTGGGAGAGTAACAAAGCTAGGCTGGGAGAGTAACATAGCGTGGCTGGGAGAGCAAGTACCTGCTGAATGAGATCAATTGGAAGACACAATGGGCAGATAAATTATTAACATCATGTTGTTGCATCGTACTAACAATCGTTTCTATTCAATTGGGTCCATGCGCACAAAACAGTCCTCTAGTGTGTGAAGGTATTAGTATAAGGGTCCTAGACAGGTTATTTTAGCCATGGTATAATTATCTCTGAGAACTATGATACTTCTATTTTAAACCTCCAGCCTCAAGATGCGTCGCTTCGTGTAGGAGCAATTTAAGCAACACGGTTTGCCAGGTGCATAGGAGATCGAAAACAGTTCAAGTGGCTGCACGACTTTGATAACTTCATTATCGACTTGCTTGATGTTTTTCCGACTGGTGCACTGCTGCGCTATGTAGCCTTTACTATACTTCAGTCAATGTATGACCCTCTCAGTGTGTTTTGCATGCGTCCTAAATAGCAGTTCTTAAAAAATTATTACTCTCAATTCTGGGGAAATGAATAAAACAAAAAATCCAATAAGCAGAGAACTGGGTTTGTTTCTCTTCATGCAATTTTTAGAGCATTTCAAACTCAATGTGGATGATTCTTTTAGATGATTGTAAAGGTTGTGCTGTTCGCCATCATCAAGAAAAAATGCTATCAAAAAAAGCTCTGCATTTGGTTCGGCAAGCGGTGAGCTAGTATTGCAGACGTGTTTCATAGTTTTCAACAGCAAGGCTTTAGAGTAGCTAAATTAAACTTTATATAGCCCCTCGTTCAACAGCGTGAACAAAACGCAACAAATTTAACGCGTCCGAGTTTTTCAAAAAATTTAATTCCGAAACGGTGGTAATTAGTCCTCCCTGAGATAAATTAGTATCAAAGTAGCATCTTCATGTTTTCGAAAGGAATTGCAACGCCATCAAAAAACTTTTAATTTTGCAGACTATTTATTAATGTTCGCACTCGTATTCATTTGCATTACAAACGGAATACGTAAAACAGATCCAAAGTGCGCAGTTACAGTGCTTGGAAGTATAATCCGTGCAAATTCCGGTCGGCTGTTTGCGTTTGTTTTTGAATAATTAACAAAGTGCACGGCCTCATTTGTAGCTGATGGTTTTTTGGGAAAAGCGCTTCTGCTCGGCGCTGTCGGACCAGCCGTGTTTTGCTGAGAATATCTAGGCGAGCTTGTCGTGGCCTTTCATCTAGTGCTCTCGTTCAGCCTGTGTTTTTTCTTTTTTGACGGAAGTAATTGATAGCATCAAACTGAGAGGTGCGACTAAAGCTGTTGATGTTCTAGGGCACCTCATCAGCCTTGTAACGAGACATCAAAGCTCTCTCTAGTATTCCATTAGGGGGCAACTCTCGCGTGCAAATGAACGGGCACTGCAGAACTGAGTCAGGGTGGGTGTCCCCGTATGTGTGTGTGTGTGTGTGTGTGTGGAAGGGTGTGTGTGGGGAGGGGGGAGGCGGGGAGCTGGGGACAGTCACTCATCCTATGCAAACAAGCGCTAAATAATCGTCAATAAAACTGAGCTTATTCGGTCCCTAATGGCACCATGATTAACTCCCCTAATAAAATTAAAAGAAAATCCGCCGCTGAGCCTCGCTGCAGCGATTTAATTGAAAACAAGTAGGTCTCTTCTCTAAATAAATATTTTTGTTTATGGAAACAGCCGTCTCTTTTCTGCACTAATGAGTGCATTAATTTATTCCTCCAATGATGCTACTCATTATCTCCCTTCATTTCGCAGGTGTTTCAATCTTTGAAGCCAGGAGTCACTACAATGGCCTTCATAATTTGTGTTTCTTATTAATAGGGCGAGTATATGTTTTCATTCTATGCATTGGAATCGAAGACTTTCAAAAACGCCTTTATTTTAAATTTTGCACTATATTAAGTAGTGAACAAAATACATATGTCTTTTCACCTTTCGCCAGAGTGATCATTTTGTCTAAACATTGGTCTTTTCTTAAATTTAGATCAATGGACGAAGTACTGCACATGCGAATTTAATTTCCTATAGATAAATATATTTTCCTTTAACACATTAATAAGCGCTCTAGTGCTTATACATTTTTAAAAAAATTCTCGAAATTAGAAACTCTTGAGGCGACAGTCGATGAGTTTTCTTCTGAAATGTGCCCTGCGGGCACAGTAAATCGTGCAATCACGTTCATCTGAACTACGCGGCGTAACGCATGTTCCCTTCAGCAACAAGCTAGTCTAATAGAAATGTAACTGCTAATTTCTCTCAAAATTTAATTTCCATATGTGTTAAGTTAAGGGTGTCTAAATGAAAAGTTTAATGCATTTTTGTCCTGAATCTTTCAATCTTTTTTTTTCTCGAATATAGTTTTCTTGTTATTCTCGCGTTGGTGTTCTTGTATTGTCTTTGTGTGTTCATAACACAGCACTGCTCTTGCCTACTCTCTACACTAGCTTATTTACGATTCATTCCTGTGTTCCTTTTTTATTTTTTTTATTTTATGAGTGACTAAACTGCATCTCGAGCCTTTACAATCGTTTGTGCCATTCTTTCTAATATGCACAAATATTTTAAAGATCCGAGCATACTGATGTGACAGAGATATTGTTTTTGAGTGTTGTAACACCAATGACTCTAAAACAATAATACAGAGAATCACAGATATTCGAAACACGATCGTGGTTAATTAGCGCAGGAATAGCACGGCTTCCCGAGCACAGGACAACGTACAAGTGTTCATTGCTCATCATCTCAGCCTCATCCTGACCAGGCCTGGGGCGCAACTTCCACAGGCCGCTACCCCGCTCCAGCTGTGAAGTTGTCATATCTTCTTTGGGTTTGGATCGTCGCTTCTGTTGCTTAATGGCAAGACCTTAAGTAAAATTATGCTAAGGCTGTGGGTCGCCTCCTGAGTTAGTGTTTTGATTCAGAGTTATTCTGTTAAAATAAAAGTATGTTCGGCTGGTTAAAATAAAAATATGAAGGAAAAACACGAGTATAGGATATGTACATATAGTCTAAAGTGATGCTGAAAAAGAGAAAAACGACGGAGAAATATAAGAACAGTATGCTAGCCTAAAATTCTTATTTTGCATAAAATCAAATGACTTTCACTACAATAGTACTGCGTAATTGATGTTTTTTTGCAAAATCATCTAAGGGCATACGCTAAATACATATGTATTGATTACGCTATATATATCAAATTACGCTAAATACATTTGTATTGATTTAGTACGTTATTACAAATGAATGACAAATTTAGTTGATTTATAAGCCTGCAAGCTGAATTTAGCAGCAACATCAAGGGTACGGCATAATGGAATGACAAGAGAGCCGGAACTTCTTCGTTTTTCACAACAGAAGTGTTGTGATTATGCCAAATGCTGTCTGATCTGCGATCATTACTGCGCGCACTGCCCCAGACGCCGCTGTACTGAGAACTAGTACCACGCAGTCATACTATCCTGTTGTGAGTCAGGATTGTAGGTGTAAAAAAATAGTAATATCTAAAAAATACCCCAGCATTATTTAGAAGAGTTCAGGTTGTTGTACAAGTAAATTGAACTTCACTGTGTGACTTCATAGGAACTCCTCTATCCAAGATGATCTACTGCTTATCACAACAAAATGGCTATGGACGAGTTTGCAGTAAGTTACACGTACACCCAATAATTCATGACCTGAGCGGAATGTACTCGAATCCAAAAAAGTGTGCTTGCTTTGTCTACCACATGAATTTATCTATACAGTATGTGATGGTCTGAAACTCCGCATCTCACGGTACAGCAACCTCTCCTAAAATTGTCGAGCTCTCGAGCAAAATTTTGGCGTTCATTTCCATGTGTGAAGCCCACGGTTGACGGACTCATTCGCCCATAGAGTGCCCATAAAAGGCTTTCAAGATGCGCCGGCTGCCATTCTGGTGCGTGATCAGGACCGAGATTAGCTCTCCGTTCATCAAACCACGGCGGCCCGGCGGTCTGCTCAAAGACCGATAGAAATGAATGACACAAGCCTGCTTTTGCCTAGGCTTCCTATAGGAGGCCTTATGCGCTGCTGGTCCTCCTGTTGTTAGTTATTGTCAGGTGTCCGATTGAGTTTTTGCACTTTTTCTCTTTCATTTTGTGAAACGGGTGATTGTTGTATTGAGTGTCACCTCCAAATTACACGAAGTGAGTTTAATTTACAAAAATTGGATATCATGGAAGCTCTTGATTTCCGCGGTATTTGTACATCTGTGATTCAGATTTTTCTCTACGACCAATGAACTTAGTCAATGGCATGACGGTGTGATTAGTATTGTATTTCCCATAAAATTGCAGAGGTCGATAATGATGGATAAGAATGAATCTGAAATACTTATTTGAAGTTTTTTAATAGAAATCAAACTTGAAAGAAATGAATTTTATCAGCTATTTTCGCATCTTATGGTAAAAAAATGTCCTAATCGCCGTTCATTTAAAGCCTATTTCATTGACTCAGTTCATATATTGATAGCGTCGCTCTTGTCTCAATAACATTTTAAACTTGGCTGTTCAAAAGTCTTTTTGTAGTGTATTTTTATTACAATGCTTCTTTGTGAGCTCGATGAGAAATTAGCTGCTATTGATGCACTTGGAAGAACGTGGATACACTCAAACTCCTTGTGCTCCATAGGTCATCGATACTTCACTGTATGGGTTACAAGACAAATAGGAGGATCAACTTGCCTTGTCGAGCGCCTTGAAAATCTCTTGAAATTTTTTTTATTTTCTAAGAATCCCCATGTTTAATTTTTATTTACCTTTAATTTAGGGTTTCGAAATGACGTTATGCAATCGAGTTCTAAATAAGAAATTCAGTAAGGTTGACCTGCTATTTAGTGCAGTTCGAACGGTGATGAAGCTGCAGGATAAAGATCACCAACTTTGGTGTACATACTCATTTTGTCAGCAACAGCTTAACGTGTAGTGCTGCTTTAACACCACGGTCATCAACAGAGCAAAAATAGCATTTGACTATGAAACTTATTTATCCCGCCCTCTTGTATTGTCCAACTGGGTGTATGAATGCAAATTCTTGATTTTGTAATTTTTCTCCAGCATTACGATGTTCGCCGGTTTGTGTGCGGACTGGTGGCAAAATGTTTCTAAAACTCTTTGCTATTTGCTCAACGGAAAATATCTAAGTGGCCTAAAATTTCACTGATTTAATTATGTCCAAGGAAGAACAGTAAGTGAGCAGACAGTGACGACTCTCCTCGAACAATAAAAGATCCTTTTCTGCGTAAACGGATCATCTTTTTAGTTTGACCAAAATTTCACTTTGAGCAGAAGAGCATTTGTTCAGTTTGATATGAAGTAAAGTAATTCAGTATTGGATTAGCTTTATGGACGTTTATCAATTTAAAATAAATTTTGCTTCTAGCGAATAAATAGTCCTTGTCATCATTTCAGTTTTTTTTTTGTGAAATTCGGCCGTGCGCTGTACATTTATTGCATTGCCCACCATCACTCCCATAAAAGCCTGCATCGAAATAACATAACCAATTGCAAACACTTTACATTATTTTCATGGGCATAACCAATTTCCCTACTCTGATTTACCTCCCTTTATTTACGGGAATAAATTGTCCTAGACACGACTGGCAAAATACTGGGCATTTGCTTCTGGGACTTGTGGACAACTTCGGCCACTTTACTGCCGATGAATCCGCGCTTTTCACGCCCCGCTCTAAGGAAATATTATCCCATTGGACAAAGAAATGCGTCTCACCTCCTTTTGCTGCGCTCGTATACGAGTCAGCGATTTCTCGCAGTTTCCAGGTTAGCTTAGAAAAAGGTAGGCCTCCTTCCAAGCTGAAGACTCCTGCCAAAGAAAAAACTAACTTTGTTCCGAAATTCGAGAAGCAAGAAGGACGAACTGCCAGCCGACTATAGTGGCCGAGTTCTTGCCGGCCTCTTTAGATCCGAGCTCGTTTTATTCCCATAACTTTAGAATGAATTGCGTCTTGATTGATAAGACCAAACTTTACTGATCTCTATAATTTATAGGTTTATTTCTTCGAAAATTTGCAAACTATTGTTGCGGTATTCATCCAAAAAATACTGTTCTCTCTTAACTGTGTTAAGACTACTTCTCGAAAAGGTAATCATGTGTTTCGTCTTTTCAAGAGTCTATCAGCGTTCGTTGAGATTTTTGTTTATCAAAATATGATATGTTTTCTATTTTGATCTTCTAACTTGTGTTCGCAATATTAGGCCATTATTCTTTTATATTTAATTTGTTTTCGTCTCAACACCATGTCATCTGAAAACGGTGGATATTTTTTTGCACCCGTAGTGCGTGTTCACTGCCCGGAAAATTCCAACTTAATTGATTCAATTAAGAGTAAGCCCTTGACGACAAAATTTTCAATAGCGTTATGTGTCATATCAAACGATAGAGGAACAAACGTAACATTGAGGTGTGCAAAATGAGATAGCAAGAATTCGTGGTGGAGCTGATAACATCGCAGGACGGTAGGCGGACGAGCAGGAGTAGCAGAGGGCAGCTTACAATAAAGCGCTCAACGCAAGCCCTGCGGTGGACGTAGCGACCGATGAATCCGAGGCTTAGCGCGTAGAGAAGCATTATGCTCAGTCTATTGGTTCCCCAAAAATGGTATTTATAACTACTTTTTTGTACGAGTTAGTCATGTGCGAAATATGAATATTCATCTTTGCTCATGAAGGATGTGCTAGCTGCCCGAGGATTCCAACTTTATCAGTTTGATAAAAAATAAATTCGTCTCGATGAACAGAATACTTAATTTTTCATTTTAGATAGCTACGCCTTATCTAAGAATAATTTCAATGGAAATGTGATGCCCGTTTACAATCCGGTAAATTACATTGCGTTTTGCACGTTGAATCACATATATCTTATTCAAGTCGTCCCTGTAGGATGTTACGTCCAAGTTCATTATCACAATTCCACCAAAGACAATGTGGAAGTGAATTGCTATGGCTGCCAAGTGTGTCACTCTTGTAGAGTTATTGCGCAACTTTCATAGCCATTTTTGAAAGGGAGTCATTTATATTTCAAGTTTCGACGAGACTCTGCAAGGCATTGCCATGGCAGCTCGCTTCTGATATTCCTGCCAATGGAAATGTATTAATATTTTTCTGGCCGTCCATTGATACGACGAAAAACCTCTCGGTTGGTGCGCTTTCACCCTCACTAATTGGGGATATTGCTGGGAGAGCGTGGGGCTGCGGCGCCCTTTTGGCAAAAACATGTGTTGCGCTCCCAACAGAATTTGGTGCACCTCAACAAGCTCCTTGATGCGCCACCGCGCATGTTTCGTGTGTTCCATCCGCGAATGTTGCTCCAGATTTTCTCTGCGGATCACTTCGTGAGTGCTCATTGTTCGTTAAAGAAAACGAATGGTTCGAGTGCTGTTGATGGTCTCTGGATCATCCATGTTTGCTGAAGGCTACACGTTTCGGATCTTCTGCAAAATCATGGATCTCGGCTCGGATATCATCTATGGTACCATGCTTTGAGTGAAACAACCAATGATATGTGAAACGTGAAGGGTTTTATGAGTTGTCGAAAGGCTTCTGAAATTTTATTCTGCCTGTGAATGCCATTCAGAGAAGGATTATTTGAAATTAAATCGGCTTTTAAATCCCATTTTATGCAACCAGCTGAACCTCAAAATCGGTTTTGACAGCAGGAATTTTTAGCAATGCCTCACTAATCATCACAATTTGCTATCTAAGCTAACAACTTAGAAAATATCTATTACAGTTCATGTTCGGAGAATCAAATCATGATGACCAGTGATAAAAGTTTGATCATGGCTTGTCAACTCATTATTGTACAAGGAAAATTTTGCAATTTTGAAAATTTATTGTAGTGTAGTTTTTTGCATATTGATGGAAATGAAATTGGATGTATGAATTGTAGCGTCAGTTATTACATTCCTACACTAGCATGCACATTGTCTATATTTCATTATGTAATGTGTCAGCATTCAGTAGCCAGCATCATTTGCTAAAACGAATAAGTGAACCTGTATATTTGACCTGTTCATAAAAAGAAAATCAATTCTTGTTCTCAGCAAGTTTTTTCTCATCCTGCTTTATGTTGGAATCTTACCGAACCACTATGTCTTCAAAACATATTTTTCAAATTCCAATTTGTATCAATAACTCGAACACGTCCGTTTAAAAATTGTTCAGGTGCTCCTACCATTTTCGACTTTTTGAATGAAAAAATTTAAATATCTATTGTTATCTCCCACTTTGGAGAATGATACTTTTTTTCTTCAACTTTGAGGGTTTCTACATGTACAATTTCTCCTTCCCGCTCAATAAATGGTGGGTTGTGTTGGGCTCCCAGGCTGGTCGAACCAACGACCAGCCGCAGATTGCGCTGCCAGCAATTAGGCGGCCAGTCACGGAACTTTTGCCGCGCCGCTTGTCACAAGTTCAGCTTCAAGTCAAATTATAATGCTAATATGCTTCAATTTATTTCGTCCATTTTCGTGGCCTCAGTTTGCTGGCGAACTTCGCTGCTATTGTAGTGAACTTCGGATGAATACGAAGTTTTCTGCCATTGAGACGAAGTTGTGCACTGCTTAACATATTTTTAAGAGGATTATAGTAGCTTTGCGTGGCTTTGCTTCGCGCTCACAAGACTTCTCTGAGCGCTCCCTTCCTGGGTGATTAAAATGACTTCACTTGCATCCTGACCACTCGCACTTGATTTTCATGATGGTTCATTTGCTCTCTGAACATTGATAAGATTACCCAACTCTCGTCTAATTATGCAAAAGTTTTCTTTGATACTAATTGCGGAAGGTAACGAGATTATTCGCAAATCACTCACGCATTAACTTTTAATTTTATTCTATTACAAACACTGAAGTTATGGGGAGAGCATAATTACAAAAAATAAAGTTCCTACGAAAATACTTTCGTGAAACTTTCCATGTTCGAAGTAGATTAGCACTCAATAACTTGAAATTGCTTTTTATTCATACTGCATATTTTTATTTCAGCATCTAAGGTCGAAAGATTACGAGAGGATAGCATCCTCATTGTGAGGTGGCTTAAACTTTTGCTTTCGTTAACAAGTTTGTGAATTACTGCTGAGTGAAGCTCCTTGGTAATGAGAGAGCTTCATGGCGCCTGTCGCGTTGTGCTCTCAGTACTCTCATTTGCTCTCAGGTGTCTTCAGGTACTCTTATGTGCTCTCATGGGCTCTCACGAGCTCTCAAGTGCTCTCACGGGCTCTCAGGTACTCTCACGGGCTCTCAAGTGCTCTCACGGGCTCTCAGGTGCTCTCAGGTGCTGTCACGGGCTCTCAGGTGCTCTCAAGTGCTCTCACGGGCTCTCAGGTGCTCTCACGGGCTCTCAGGTGCTCTCAGGTGCTGTCACGGGCTCTCAGGTGCTCTCTAGTGCTCTCACGGGCTCTCAGGTGCTCTCACGGGCTCTCAAATGCTCTCACGGGCCTTCACGTATACTCAAGTGCTGCCATGTGCACTCGACTCTCACGCGCTGCAGGCCGCCGCTCCTCACGCTAGCAAGCTCGCACTGCCGCTCTGTACAGCCCATTCGGACTCGCCTTATTTGTTCCTCGCACGTAGTTTTTAAGCAATTATCTTACATGTAAGCATGGCTTCCAAAGTGCAACCTATTCAGCCAACAATCATTTTTCATAATTTTTTAGTTGCTATTAGCTATGAAAAATAATTTTCCATTTAATTTTTCCATTGGCAACTTCATCAAAAGGTTGACAAATGAGAACTCCGCTTTTCCTGAATTTCACTCACTCACAGTAATTTGCACTCACGGTCTCCCTTTTTCCTTCGTTGTTTTCTTTTCTTGGTTATCAGGTTTGCTTTCTATTTTCCTCCTCTTTCGGATGCGTCACAGTATCAGCTCTTCTATACAGCATACACCTATTTTCGCACTTAACACTGTTGTTCTGAGTATTTCTTTCGCATGTTCAAACAGTCTCAAAGCGAGGAGGGGGCTGTGTTTCTACACAGAGACGAAGCCCTGTGTGAAGGTGGCTGTGCAGTTCCCGGCTGTGTCTACACAGCCTGGTGTATCTGCTGTGTCTACACAGCCTGGTGTGGCTGCTGTGTCTACACAGCCTGGTGTGGCTGCTGTGTCTACACAGCCTGGTGTAGCTGCTGTGTCTACACAGCCTGGTGTAGCTGCTGTGTCTACACAGCCTGGTGTGGCTGCTGTGTCTACACAGCCTGGTGTGGCGGCTGTGTCTACACAGCCTGATGTAGCTGCTGTGTCTACACAGCCTGGTGTAGCTGCTGTGTCTACACAGCCTGGTGTGGCTGCTGTGTCTACACAGCCTGGTGTGGTTGCTGTGTCTACACAGCCTGGTGTGGCTGCTGTGTCTACACAGCCTGGTGTAGCTGCTGTGTCTACACAGCCTGGTGTAGCTGCTGTATCTACACAGCCTGGTGTGGCTGCTGTGTCTACACAGCCTGGTGTGGCTGCTGTGTCTACACAGCCTGGTGTAGCTGCTGTGTCTACACAGCGTGGTGTAGCTGCTGTGTGGCGCGGCAACTCCACGCGCCATCAATTTTGAGCGAGGCATGCAATAACACGTGCTTATTTAAATGGCTTTAAATATTAATGGGCTTATCAAAGCAGAGCCTTATGGACAATATTGGCGCCTGTTGCAGAGGCGCTCCCTGCACTGCTCCGGGCGTCTCTTATTAACGCTGATTTTGTGAACTGTGTGGTGCTTGTTGCTTGTTGTTGCTGGTGATGGTGTTTTGTGAACTGTGTGGTGCTTATTGCTTGTTGTTGCTGGTGATGGTATTTTGTGAAGTGTGTGGTGCTTGTTGCTTGCTGATGGTATTTAGTGAACTGTGTGGGGCTTGGTACCATTTATTGCTGCAAGCAGCATCTTACGCACTGTATAGTGCTAATTACTACTGTTCGCTCATCGAAGTACTACTTCCGGTGGTGAAACGTAATATATAAATATAATTATAATAATAATCGTTCTACTACAACAGATATTCTACTCACCCAGTGATAAGCTTTACGCGCATTTGATATATTGAAGTGCTAAATACATCTAACTAATCTTTTTGAATAGCAAGTACGTTATATATGTCTGATACTGTAGTAAATTCATTTCTTTTTAATCTTCATTTTTTTAATGAAGAAACGAAAATATTATAAAGTAATGCATTTTTTTATGCTTTAAGAAAAGGTATATTCCGAATATGATATTTTGCTATGCACACCGAATTATCAGTAGTTTATACTGTCTTGCAGGAAAATAGCCTCAGTAATTGAAGTAAGATTGGGATATTTTGATTGATTCACCGTCATCTTTTCTTTGACTTGTTGTATTAATTACGCAAAAGTTATGAGCCCAATATTATAAGTGCTGCAACGTTCTTCTAGCTGTGATTGTTAAACATATGCGTATTAGGTTTTTACAATTCATAGAGGTATCTGAAACTAGGAATTCCTGCATACGGACATTTTTCTTGTACTTTACTGCAAGCTATAAATGCAGTCAATCTTCACTAGTAAAATTCACCCAGGTTCAACTATGACAGTTTCTAGAAACGCTGTTGTGGAAAAATTTGCATGATACACTGTTATGAAGAAGCCAATAGACGTGTACCATGTTGCATGGTTTTAAATTTCATTAGAAATATTTAATATGCGTGTTTTTCAAGGAATGTCTTGATTGATTTCTTGTATATGTTTAGTCTCAAAACATTTCAAGCTCCAGTAGAAGAAAGTTTAAGTTCTTGCTCAGGCAGGAATGATTTGAGATCAAATGAATGAAATCTCTAACCGTAACCTGGCTCGGCGCATCGATATAATCGATTGAATGAAAACTTATGTACCGTAAGATTTTTTTCCTGGGCCAGTCTTCCCATTCGGTTGGACTCCTGCTTGGAGGAGAAACGAAACAATTCAAAATAGGGGCAGTTGCTCAAATCGTTGTAAACGCTGTCGTGTTTTCTTTGCCTGGAATTAAAATTCGCTTCCGCACGCGCTCTCTCAGCTACTTCACATTTGAACAATTCTCCTACGTCTACTTTTGGAACAATAATTGTAAACTGTCTTGCGCCAGCCACAGGAGATTCAGGATTTTATTCTCTGTACTTTTTATAACATTTAATCTTTTTTCTGCCATTCAGTATAGATAAATTTAATAAACGGACTTCTTCATTTCCACGATTCGAAAGTTTTTTCCCTAAACGATCGAATTGTGGAACGCGATGCTGTTTTTACCTCAAAGTCAACTCAAATCAAAGAATCCCGTAAGCTGTGTATGCTTTTTTATCGACCAGCAAATAATGAAAGTCTACGAGATGGCTGCTGTTCATTTTTTCAGTATTTGCACGTTCCATCCATTCTTCTACTATAGATTCCAGTCTCCCTGCGGGCGGGCAGGCCCACGGTAGTAGGCCAGTCAATTACTGCTCTTTGGTTTCTATTAAGGAGCGCTCTTGGAGCTTCACTCGTGATCTGCCAAGATCCCAAAAGATCCTCAGCCTTGACTGGACCTTTTCGTCTGAGATGCCGGCTGCCCCGGCCCGCCTCGCAGACGCGCGCCCTCACTTCTGCTCGAATTGTGTCCTGCATGGTGTGGCGAGCGACGGCCTTCTCTCAGACTTAGGTCCTTACACACGTTTTGTTGTGCGCACACGCGTATCCGTTCATGTTTCACTGCTGAGAATTAATTTCACCATCTTATGGTATCTTCGAAGATTGGGACAATAGAACAAAGTCCTAAATAGCCCCTGGGCCTTGGAATTAGACTCATATCTCACTACTGTGCTCATATTTCAACTGTGCTCCGGAGCCATTTTTCTTATTCTTATTTTGGTGATCTAGTGACTGTGCATATTGCTTTACTCTTTAACTGGTCACAGCTCCGAAAGTCTACGAGTGAAGCTGGAGAAAAGGGAAGACTTGATGCTGAAAGTTTTTTTCCTATTATACAGGCTTTTTCTTGTGGATCAGTATAAAATGCATGTTGTACATTGGTGAATTAGACTTTGCGAATATAATTAATATTTCATACGTGTTCATCGGTGTGAAGTTCGGTGAATTGCATTAAAAATGTAATTTTTGACCTAGAGAGGAGAAAAATTTACCTTTTCATTGTTGTTGCATGTTATCTAATTATTGTTTTGTATTCATGCACTTCACATTGGCAGTGCCTGTTTTTAGAGGATGTTTTACCATCACTTTTTTATGGTTTAATTCCGACATGGTCTGTGAATATCCTCCCAGTGCAACGTTGCCTCAGTAGTTATTCAAACCAACTCGAATTTTTCTATCAAAATTCTCTTTATAACGAACTGAACATTCAGTATCAATTGGATCATGAGATTCGTTGTGAGCATATTTCGCACACGTTTCAGCGCTGCATACGTGCAGCTGAAGGCAGCTCCATCAGCATCTCATCGCGTTTTAGAACACATTCACGACATGGAGTTTTGGACTGGAGCGAAACCTCTTTAAACTGCGCAATGCAGCCAGATGGCGCACGCGGTGGAGTTCCATAACCGGATTATGGAGTTGGCGAGAGGCAGGCCGGTCTGAGTGACACTTTGAGAGGTGGATCACCGCTGGTTTAATGCCTGCTTTAACTCATCTTGAGGCCACTCAAGGAGGATCAATATCACTCCGATGCTCTAATGCGGCGACGTCTAAATCGAGACGAGCGAACTGTCTGCGACGATGGTGCGGCGCCGCTTTTCCTGCAATCCGTACGCTTTGACTTCATTTCGACATGGCCAGGTCTCTCAGAAAGCCATAAATACTGGTACAACCTTGTGTCTACATATAGTTTTGGTTTACTCCAGACAATTGTAGTTGTTCACCGCTCAAATGAATGAGGCGTTTTCAGCTCTGAGTAGCACTTTACAATCTTTAGATAAATGTATTGCTCTTATTCACTATATATGCTTAAAACATCAATCATACAGGAGCATCTGATCGAAGTCTCACAATGTCATAGAAACCGTGTTTTTTCAAACCATGATTGCGACCTCCCGAATAGGTTTCTGAAATAAAACTGAAAATCTCCTTAACTTATTAACTCATTTTTGGATAAAAATTTTCGCTAAGTGTTTTTATGTGAAAATTACCGATGGAAAATTCGAAGCCCTAATTCCTAACTAAACTTATTTCATTTTAATGACATTTACGCTTCTTAACAGAGATATTTTCTTTTTAATGCGATATCTGCTGAGAAAAAGAATGCATTGCACGCTGCCTGAGGGATGCATCTCTGAGTCTGGTTTTCTGTTTTCTTGTAATCAACATGGTGTTACAGCACGCATTTGAATTGAATTTCGTTGAAGTTCTTCGTACTGCAGAATGAACAGGTACGAAAAATTTATACTGTACATTGCTTTGTGACTTGCAAAATCTATTCTATTGTCTCATCAACATGAATGCTGCGAACAGCGGATAAACTTTTATTCATCCGAGATTTCTTTGATGAAATCTTCTGGTGAAAGGTTTGTAAGTCTAAATAGTCAATATATTCATGAAAATTTACTAAGCGAAATTCAAAAGTTTGTTCTTTTTGAGGAGCTCATCTTTGATCGAGGTTCAAACGCTCGACCAGTCAACTGCAGTCTAAATCGGGAGGAAATAGTGGTGTCAATACATATGTCAATACACCCACAATCGGGGGGAAATAGTGGTGTCAATACATATGTCAATACACGCACAATCGGGAGGAAATAATGGTGTCAATACACCCACAATCGGGGGAAATATTGGTGTCAATACACCCACAATCGGGGGGAAATAGTGGTGTCAATACACCCACAATCGGG